>CM035171.1:123781330-124095932 GCA_020205615.1 Panax quinquefolius | reverse complement strand
TATCGTCACCCGTCTTGGGTGCGCCACTTACATGGTACATAAATTCAAATCTGACTTACTAATATAAGCGTAGGTATGCAATCGACATAAGCTGTGAGTTTGAATACAAATATTGTCTACTAGATATTATACAAACTCGAAAAGAGTCCTCATTACAACTATTATCACCTTTATTTCACGAGAATAGTGAGGGACTACTAATCTTATCCTACGGACCATTACTTCGTTCCCAGGCTTCGTCCCGGCTATGTTCTCATTTCACTGAAGAAAACGGTGAAAGAAAAGGTGAGCTCAACTAGCCCGATGAAATATTATGACTAAGATAATGCGAGAATAAATTATCATTAGCCTTCAACGATGTTAAGCGATAAAATCTGATAAACAACCGGTTTAAGCTGCGGCGGAATAAGCGATCCATTAAAAAAGTCGAGTAGAGAATAAAATCTACTATCTTTTAGGTTTAAAGGTTTTCATCAATTTTTATATTTGAGACTCGACAATAAATAAACCACCACATCTAATCATCCTGTGTACCACGGTCGAGGATTTTCATCAAATTATCGATGGTTAATGACTATCTTAGAATCACCCCTGGTCATAATCATACCAAAAACTATCCATCAACTTTGCATTACAGACCCTTTGAGGACTTTTGTCACATCATTTATATCAAGTCGTGATTATCAAGAATGATCACTGGTCATAATCATACTAAGTTCATCTATCTTGCGTAAGCGAAGATAACATAATATAACATGAGGATGATGATGATGACATAATAATTGATAAAACAAGTTCAAAAATTATTTAATCCATGAATTATTAACGTCAAATTATCGACATAATCTTTGTTTCGTAGAGTAAAATTCAAGAATGATCGGAAGAATATTTCCATGAAAAGATCTTTGGATGAAAGCATGAAATATCGAGGATATTCTACTAATTTCATGGAGTATAGAAGTGAAGTTTTAACTTATTTGGGTATAATAAAGAATGGAATAACAAAAGAAATCACCGTGCATGCGGTGCGCATAGGCGAGTTATTCAGCGAGAATAATAATAACGGAACGGTCGGTGAAATTCACGCAAGCGGGATGTTCACGAGAATAATAAAAGATGGAACGGATCCGGTGTAAAAAAATGCGAGATAGGATATTCAGCGAGAATGATAAAAAGCGGAACCGGGTCGGTGTAAAACTGTGATAAGGATGTTCAGCGAGAATAATAAAAAAGCGGAACCGGTCGGTGTAAAACACTGTGACGAGGATGTTCAGCGCGAATAATAAAAAAGAATGGAAGAAGAATGTCACCAAGTATAGGGAGTATAATGGCAGCGTATCTGAGTTATTCAGCGAGAATAATAAGCGATGGAATAACATAAAGATTTCACAGTATAGGGTATCTGGCGTATCACGGGTTATGTATAGGGTATACCACTTTACTGAGTTATTCAAGAGAATAATAATGAATGGAATAATGAGTTCTCTTTGAAGAAGAAAGAATAACACCCACTACAAGTAAAAAAATATGAATGAAGTAAAAGAAGTGGATAGTGAAGTAGAGTGAATGCGAATCTTCTTCTTTCTATATTTTTCTCTCTATAAGCTTCTCTCTATAATTTCTCTCTCAGAGTTTGATGAATTAAGTGAAAATAATGAAGGAATGAGCTTATTTATAGGAAAATGGAATGCGTAGTAATTAATCCATGAGCGGTCAGTTGATTTACTTTAATCGGCGGTCCATATTTAAAAGAAAAATCTTTTAAATAAAATATAATATATTCTATTTATATAAAAACATTTTACTATGCAAAACTTTATGCAATCTATACAAAAACTATATATCTGAAAACTTATCTGACACTTTATCGTAATAAAATATAATATATTATTTATAGAATAACTTTAATAAAGTATTCTATTTTATATAAAAGATGTTTACATTTTATTACGTTAATAATCTGAATAAAACAAAAGCGTCATTATCATTATAATAATTCATATTATTAATCGTGATAATGGAATCAAATGGTGACTTCTCGCATAAGCATCGATAATCAATCTGGTGTATTTCTTATGCGACCCACGCGTATTCTTTGTACTTTTACTCTAAGAGTAGTTCAGCGGTATCAGCGGTAAAACTTCAGTAGTTATTTTGATAAAATATTTTTGTCGTTTTCTCGATCAAATGCCAATAATTACATTATATAGGGTCCACTGATGATTGGTAGTTATGCGAATATTCCTGCTAAATAGAATATTCCAGAGCCGATCGAATATAATATAACCACTTGCATACTTTTGCAAAATTTATAAATACTACCTGACTATAATATTATCTCAAATTCACACCATAATATTAAAAATTATTTGACAAAATTTAAATCTTTATTGATAAAATCTGGGGTCTCTGATCTCCCTCCTTATGGAATTTAGCCCTCGAAATTAGAGTGCATACACAGTATGATAAAGAGGTGAGGATACCTTGAATACCTTTATCGTTGAAAATATTAAATTCATCTTTGCAATCAGGCGAAGATATTCATTAACAATTCATCTTTTTTCTGAAATTTAAAGATATCTATTTGTAAAACCAATAATCTTTGAGACAGCGACTTAATAGTATCACGACCACGAATTATCCATACCACGAATTATCCTTCTTGGCGAGGATATTCGTGTTTTCAATCTGATCGTGATTATCTTAGAATAATCCTTGTAGTCGTAATCATACCAAATCTATCGATACTTCTGACGAAGATGACTTTTACCACATCCATGAATTAATATTTCATTCTTTGAGACTCATTTCGATAATTAATCCATATCATCGAATCATCCACACTTTCTGGGCGAGGATATTCATTAGTATCGCGACCACGAATTATCCATACCTTCTGACGAAAGATAATCGTGTATTCATTAGTATCACGACCACAAATTATCCATACACTTTCTGACGAAGATAATCGTGTATTCATTAGTATCACGACCACAAATTATCCATGCACTACGAAAGATAATTGTGTATTCATTAGTATCACGACCACAAATTATCCATGTACTTACTGCGAAGATAATTGTGTATTCATTAGTATCCGACCACAAATTATCCATACACTACGGCGAAGATAATTGTGTATTCATTAGTATCACGACCACAAATTATCCATACACTACTGTACGAAGATAATCGTGTGTATTCATTAGTATCACGACCACAAATTATCCATACTTTCTGGCGAAGATAATTGTGTATTCATTAGTATCACGACCACAAATTATCCATACACTCGACGAAATAATTGTGTATTCATTAGTATCGACGACCACAATTATCCATACGGCGAAGATAATATGTGTATTCATTAGTATCCGACGACCAAATTATCGACGAAAATAATGTATTCATTAGTATATCGCGACCACAAATTATCCATACTGACGAAAGATAATTGTGTATTCATTAGTATCGCGACCACAAATTATCCATACTTTACGGCGAAGATAATGTGTATTCATTAGTATCACGACCACGAATTATCCATACTCTGACCCGAAGATAATTGTGTATTCATTAGTATCACGACCACAAATTATCCATACACTACGGCGAAGATAATTGTGTATTCATTAGTATCACGACCACAAATTATCCATACACTTCTGGCGAAGATAATTGTGTTTTCAATTACGGTTATGATTATCTTAGAACAATCACAGTGGTCATAATCATACCAAGTCCATCTATACCTTCTGAGGCCGAGATGACTTTCAGCGTAATATAAGCGTGAGGATAATGATATAAAGAATCGATCGAATGAGATAAAGGATAAATATTAAACATTTATAATATAATTTATCGAGGAGTTCAAGAATATCCCCATGTTATCAATCACTTAATAATCTCATAATCTAATATCATTAATATTATAACAATATTTTAATCACTTCTTAAATTTATAAACAATTTATCTTAATTGTTTACGCTTTACCATATAATGCATTTAATCATTCAAAAATGCCATACTCATAAGATATCATCACCAATTATCAAATCCTCAAAAAAAAATATGCATATATACTATATAGGATTCTCTACAGCCATAAAATCCTATTTTTCAACTTTTGTTACTTCACATAACATATTTAACTCGTATGTTAAGTAACTAAACTATTTTCATGAAAAATACCAAATCAGTCCCAAAAATATTTCTTTTCTGGGATTTAGCATAATATAGTCCCATAATGAAAATATATTTTTCTCGGAATTTTTAAAATTCATTTACTATTTTCAAAAATCAATTTCTAATTAATTCCTTAAGAAATTAGCTACCTCAAGTTTAACTCAAAAATTCCCAAATCTTGGCAGGACCTTACACATGTTAACGTGAGCTTCTAGTTTAAATTTCATGGTCATCGGAGTTATAGAACTCGGGTTATAGCGTTTTTAAATCGGAAAAACCTAAATATTGAAATAGTCATAACTTGCTCATTTTAAGTCGAGAATGAGCTCATTTTTGGACAGGAGGTACTTTATACCATATACCTTTCATGTCCCAAAAGGCCAGAATTTTTCTCATAATTTAAGTGGCCGAAACAGCCCCTCTAAAATCATGGGCGTAGCTTTTTTGGTTTTGCAGCTTTGCACTCCTTTGCTAAAATCAGTCCACACAAAAATCTACAACACCTTTTCCAGTAATTCCACTTGGATTAGTTAGGTAACTCATAGATCTAACTCTAGGACTTGACCACATTCAAAAATTCAAAATATAATAGGAGATATGGTTGATTGAATTTCATATTCGTTTTTTCACCAAAATCGATTTTCAACTCTTTGTGATTTCTAAGAAACTTTCATGTTTTCACATACTAACCAACATAACTCATCATAAAACTTACTAATACTTCATATACCCATGATTTTCATTAGTTCAATGCTTTTATTATGACTTTCATCATAAACCACGTAAGCATGAGATCCTTTTAGTTGAAGAAATATTTGAGGTTTAAGAAATGGGTTTTTATCTTTGGGAATTGATACAAAATTCGATTTCACGCTCTAGGGTAGGCTAGAAAGTCTTCAAGAATCGTCAAGAAATTTATTAATGATAGAAATATCATTCAAAAGCTTACTCTCATCCAAGACTTGGATAATCGTCACATTGATACCATTGTGACTTACATCCTTAACACTAGATAGCACCTCTGATGATACCTATAAACTTGCCATCTTCATTCACGATGTCGCCTCTGAAAAAATAAAGCGGTGCATTCACACAAGGAAGTCAACAACGAAAGGTTCGGGGCTCTTTACTTATGGCGATATAATGATGATTAACTTTAGGGTTTGGTTACTTTGAATTAAGTATATGAGGTTGGTTATGAATATAAAAGCTAACAACCTTAAAAAAAGAATGATGAGTAGTTAATCAATTGATTCTAAAATCACATCAAAGGCAAGTATTTTCAAAAAGATAAGATCGACGGTAGCGTGAAAGTGTTTATTTGAATCAAACAAGATTAAAAAATAGTAGCGGTATGAAGGCTCTCTTAATGAAGTTTGACGATAAGTCGAAAGTCTAATTTCTAGGAGTCAAATTTAAGCGTTGAGCATAAACGAAGAGAGATAAAATAATGGGTAGAAGCAGGTGTCTCTTATAAGGTATAGACTTATGAAAATTTATAATTAACTAACTAACCGTGCTAACCGTTCGGTTTACTCACTTTTGAGAAGTCGTGAAAAATGCACTTCTAAAACCAGCGACTTTGTTTTGTCCGTATCCACCTTTGGTGCCACTAGTCGACTAGACTTGACTTTGACTTTGTGCTGACAAAATTGAGCTAAATGACCTTCTCTTCTTGAAATTTCCTTCTATTATCTTTGCCATGATTACCATAGAAGTGGTTACCATTCTTAGCATGATAATTTCCCCCCGATGGTTATCATTGTTACGATGGCCGTTGCCACCGATATGATTATTATCGTGTTGTTGGTCGTTACCTTTTGTTGAAATTTGAATCAACACTCTCGTGTGCTTCATTGCTTATCTCGGCATTTTAGGATGTCATTCTCAAACAACTTTGTCACAAAACAAGGGTTAATTAACATATCACATATTATTATCCTATACTACGTGAGCCAATTAAATACCAAATAAATTTAGGTAGGTCATCTACTAGCGAAGAATTCCCGTCTCTCCCCTCTAGTTCTTATCTCACATCTTGGCGGGGATCGTATCCTAAGCTACGATACTGTTGTGGCGCCCCCAAAATTAGGTATCGTCACCCGTCTTGGGTGCCACTTACATGGTACATAAATTGAAATCTGACTTACTAATATAAGCGTAGGTATGCAATCGACATAAGCGTGAGTTTGAATACAAATATTGTCTACTAGATATTATACAAACTCAAAAAGAGTCCTCATTACAACTATTATCATCCTTTATTTCACGAGAATAGTGAGGACTACTAATCTTATCCTACGGACCATTACTCCGTTCCCAGGCTCGTCCCGGCTATGTTCTCATTTCACGAAAAAAACGGTGAAAAAAAGGTGAGCTCAACTAGCCCGATGAAATATTATGACTAAGATAATGCGAGAATAAATTATCATTAGCCTTGACGATGTTAAGCGATAAAATCTGATAAAGACAACCGGTTTTAGCTGCGACGGAATATATGATCCATTAAAAAAGTCGAGTAGAGAATAAAATCTACTATCTTTTAGGTTTAAAAGGTTTTCATCAATTTTATCATTTGAGACTCGACAATAAATAAACCACCACATCTAATAATCATCCTGTACCACGGTCGAGGATTTTCATCAAATTATCGATAGTTATGACTATCTTAGAATCACCTGGTCAGTAATCATACCAAAAACTATCCATCATTTGCATTCTGAGACCCTTTGAGGACTTTTGTCACATCATTTATTATAAGTCGTGATTATCTTAAGAATGATCCTGGTCAGTAATCATACTAAGTTCATCTATCTTGCGTAAGCGAAGATAACATAATATAACATGAGGATGATGTGATGACATAATAATTGATAAAACAAGTTCAAAAATTATTTAATCCATGAATTATTAACGTCAAATTATCGACATGAATCTTTGTTTTGTAGAGTAAAATTCAAGAATGATCGGAAGAATATTTCCATGAAAGATCTTTGGATGAAGCTTGAAATATCGAGGATATTCTACTAATTTCATGGAGTATAGAAGTCGAAGTTTTAACTTATTTGGGTATAATAAAGAATGGAATAACAAAAGAAATCACCGTAAATGCGGTGCCGCATAGGCGAGGTTATTCAGCGAGAATAATAATAACGGAACGGTCGGGTGAAATTCACGCAAGCGGGATGTTCAACGAAGAATAATGAAAAGATGGAACCGGATCCGGTGTAAAACACACGATAGGATATTCAGCGAGAATGAATAAAAGGCGGAACCGGTCGGTGTGTAAAAACACTTGAACGAGGATGTTCAGCGAGAATAATAAAAAGCGGAACCGGTCGGTGTAAAACACACAGACGAGGATGTTCAACGAATAATAGAAGAAATGTCAGTAAGTATAGATATAGCAAGTATCTGGCATAGCGTATCTGAGTTATTCAGCAGAATAATAAGAATGGAATAACATAAAGATTTCACCAAGTATAGGGTATCTGGCGTATACGAGGTTATGTATAGGGTATGCCACTTTTACGAGTTATTCAGCGAGAATAATAATGAATGGAATATGAAGTTCTCTTTGAAAGAAGAATAACACCCACTACAGATTCTACAAAAAATAATATCCTGAATAAAGACCTTTGTAGTGAAGTAGTGAAGTAGCGAATACTCTTCTTCTTTCTCTATAATTTTTTCTCTCTATAAACTCTCTCTATAATTTCTCTCTCAGAGTTTGATGAATTAAGTAAGAAAATAATGAAGGAATGAGCTTATTTATAGGAAAATGGAATGCGTAGTAATTAATCCATGAGCGGTCAGATTGATTTACTTTAATCGGCGGTCCATATTTAAAGAAAAATCTTTTAAATAAAATATAATATATTCTATTTATATAAAAACATTTTTATATGCAAACCTTTATGCAATCTTTATCTGAAACTATATCTGAAAACTATATCTGACAACTATCGTAATAAAATATAATATATTACATTTATAGAATAACTTTAATAAAGTATTACATTTTTTATATAAAAGATGTTTACATTTTATTACGTTAATAATCTGAATAAAACAAAAGCGTCATTATCATTATAATAATTCATATTATTAATCGTGATAATGGAATCAATGAGTGACTTTCTGGCATAAGCATCGATAATCAATCTGGTGTCTTCTTTATGCGACCACGCGTATTCTTGTACTTTTACTCTAGGAGTAGTTCAAGCGGTATCACCACGGTAAAAACTTCGTAGTTATTTTGATAAAATATTTTTGTCGTTTTCTCGATCAAGCCAATGAATTACATTGTAGGGTCCACTGATGATTGGTAGTTATGCGAATATTCCTGCTTAAGCAGAATATTCCCAGAGCCGATCGAATATAATATAACCACTTGCATACTTTGCAAAATTTATAAATACTACCCCTGACTATAATATTATCTCAAATTCACACCATAATATTAAAAATTATTTTGACAAAATTTAAATCTTTATTGATAAAATCGAGCCCGAACCTTTATGCGAATTATTAATTGTTTTAATTTGATATGTATATTGATATGTGTTTAGAAACGATTTAATTGGGCATAATTTATTGTATAAAATTTATTAATTAATATTCGAAAATATGGATTAGTTCGTGAATTGTTAAAAATATTATTTTCATTTTATTGTTGAATGATGAAATTTTTGGTATTATAATTAAGAACAATTGTTGTTACTTTATATATAATAAATAAAATAATCAAGTTTTGTTTTATTATTATATATATATAATATTCTTAATAAGATTTTTTATTATTATTATATAAAATTTTATTTTAATATTAAAATATAAAAGTTTATTTTATATTAAAATATAAAGTTTATTTTTAATTTTAAAATTAAATTTAAATTTTAATTAAGAGTTGGAATTAGATTAAAATGATAGTTAATTGGAGTTGAAATTGGATTTTTATTTTTTAAAATATAAAAGTTTATTTGTGAATAGGAAGTAAATCATGCTTTCATCTTAAATAAAGGAGTTTGTTTAGATATGAAATAAGATTTCATATTATTGAAAATAAAGAGTTTATTTGTGAATAGGAAAAAGAAAAATCAAGTATTTCCTTAAATAAAAGAGTTTATTTAGATATGAAATAAGATTTCATATTATTCAAAATAAAGGAGTTTATTTGTGAATAGGAAAGAAAATAAAAAGTGTTTCCTTTAAATAATTTTTTTTACATGGAATTGGATTCATAATTAATTAAAATAAAGAGTTTATTTTAATTAAAGATTTTTTATTTTTATTACATGGAATTGGATTCCATAATTAATTAAAATAAAGGGTTTATTTTGATTAAAATTTTGATTAAAATAAAATAGTTTATTTTATTTAAAATTTGATAAATTAAAATAAAATAGTTTTATTTTGATTTAAATTTGGATTAAAATAAAGGAGTTTATTTTAATTCAAAATTAGATTTTATCTTAACTAAATTTGCCCATTAAATGATATCAATATATATATTAAATGTTTATTATTCATGAGATGAATGTTATTTATTGATCGTATGGTGATGTGTATGATAATAAATGGGATTGATTATAATTTATTGACCCGATATGATTGGATTTTATTTTAGTTGGATGCATGAATGTATGGGTTTTTATTAAATGAGATTCTGCGTACCTCGTCTTCTCTAATTTTTCTTAATGTAAATTCTATCTCCCTCTATGTACTTCCCCTTGGCTAATTGATCGAGGTTTCTATTTATTTTAAATAGTTATGTAATAGGAATAGTTAGAATTAATTTTGAAAAATTAGAGATCGAGGAAAGCGAGGCGCTTGAAGACAGTTTGTAATGGAGCAGGGTTTAAATGTAATAGTTATATTTAAATATTAATTCTTGCACCCCTAGGGTTTGACCTTTTGGTTCACTTGGTGGCTCTAGTGAACGAACTAGAATAAAAGTCCATAATCAATCAGGGTAGAATATAGTATTACATAATGCATGCTTATACTATATATATATTATATATTATGCAAACATGCTTGGCGTATTCATTAATATAATAGCGTATTTTATATATATATGTAATAAATGCAGCGCTAAACAGATGAGACAAATTAATAACAAACCCCTCGATTTTTATATTAAGTCTAGCGTTCAAAGATATTTGGAATATCGAGCGTGTATACAGCATGATAAAATTAATAGAGTATTAAATATTTAATATGAGTTTGTTGTGTCACCTGAAGCCAAGTATTAAGTATTTAAGATGTTAATTATCACATTTGATGTTTATAAAGAAAATTGAACAATATTGTTTTGTTGTGTCACCACAAGGATGATATTTTTCTTTTTGAATATATGGAGTCTAGGTGGGACTTAACTTGGATAATTTGATTCGGATGTGCCACACTTGATCGAAATAATCTAAGAGGCAAAATCTGAGGAGTTCACGTAGTTGATGTAATTGACAAAAAGTTGTCTACTATTTATTTATATATAGTTTGTTGTGTCTTTGCAGGGCTATATACATTTGAAATGGGATCCTTATTCTCCTTTGTAAATCTTTAATTAGATTTTGCGAACTATATAAGTGAGGTAATATAGTTTGAAGAAAATAGTGGGAGATACCAATTTAAAACAAGACCTAATTTATTTTGGTAATTAATAAAAGAATGTATGTTAAAATGTTGTTAATTACAAATTCATTTACGAATTTTACAATGTCTAAAATTACTATCAGCTATGAAGCATATTAGATCTTAAATTAACGGAGCCAAGAATTAAGCGGATTGGTTAAGGAATTTGAGAATAGTTCTATGGCATTTGAAAAGCTATCTTATGTCATATCGCCTATCCTACTGATAGTTGCGAGACAATGCCTACGAGGAAGAGATTGCTACTTTTAGAAAGTGGCGAGATGATGCATAGTTGGCTCGATGCATCGTACTTTCGCATCCATGAGTAGCAAGCTTGACGTCGACTGAAACTATGGATGCTCTTCTTATATTCTGCTGCCGACGTCAGTAGTTGATGGTGAGGAAAGTAGAGGTGATAGATATCGAGATATCTAAGGAGCTCTTCGATCTAGAATGGCCAGTGACACTCTGATGCAGAGATAAAAGTCCTTAACATTATCAATTTGATTGATCAATTAGGAATGACGAGTTTTGTCATGGATGGAGAGTTGAGCGAGATTTGATCTTGCACTCAGCTCTCGGACTCCTTTCACAATTGTTGTGAATTTTTCATATAAACAAGCTGAATATCGGCCTTGTTGATTTGCTTAACATATTGAAAAATGTTGAGAGTCACTTTCGACCGAGAAAGATCGAAGTCTTCTTTGGTAGGGGCCAAAAGGATCTTTGAAAGAAGAAAGCGATTCAAAGAAGGTAAATAGAAAGGCATAAACAAAGGATAATAAGAACAAAAGCGTCACGGATAGCAAAGGTTTGCTTCGGCTCTGATAAGCACAGACCTTTGGAAAGAAAGCTGAGAAGCATCTTATGAGAGGCTAACAAAAAAGCTTAGTGAAGTTTCGGTTACAAATCTGATTTTGTTCGTGATTGAAATAAATTTTTCTTTAAGTCGAGGTTTACTTGGGTATTGGATCACTGAGCTTTGGTTATCATAAATATAGATTTATGAAGGGACCAAGCGAGTAGAAAGCTAAACAAATATAAGTAATCTATGTGTGGGAAATGAAGCAAAGGTTGCCACATTAGCCGTAGAAACTTATAGTTTAGCAATGCCTACTGAGGCAAATCTATTAAGTCGATAAGTTGTTATTGTATTCCAATTCTTGTTAGAAACATTATTTCCTTTTATTGTTGGACAATAAAATTTTGGTATTATATTTAAGACCCATCTTTTATAAATAAAGATGAATTTTCTATAAATATTATTTTTGAATATTATGGAATAAATTTGATATAATGTTAAGTTGTGGGTAATATTTATAAATTTTGCAAAAGTATGCAAGTTGTTATAAAATATTACGTTTGGTGGGGAATATTCTTTTGTTAGGGAATATTAAATACAATGGCTCAATCATTGGTGGACCTACAATGAGAATTATTGTCGGATTGAGAAAGCGACAAAAATATTTTATAAAAATAACGGCGGAGGTATTCTAATTAAAGCATTGAACTACTAAATTGGTAAAAATACGATGTCTGGCGGGGTTGCATAGTAGCTGCTGTATTGATTATTGATCTTTACGTGAAGTCTTTCATTTATGCTTTCAATTATTCTTCTGGTAATTCTTTGCATCGTATCTCTTATATTATTGATTGATTATTATCACGATGTATCATACATATAATATGTTATAGTATTAAATCAATAATTGAGGCGAATGATTATAAATGATTAATAATTGTTGAAAGATTAAATATGTGTTGATTAAAAATAAAATGATTTGTGGTAAGTTTGATTATTTTATGGGGGCTCGTATGTCATCATCTAAAGTCTCTTAAATCGATAGTAATTACCTTTGTGAATAAGTAATTACCTTCGTAAATAGTAAATCAAAAGTAATTACAACCGTCGATAGTAATTACTTTCGTCGATAGTAATTACCGCTTGTGAATAGTATTTACCTTGATCGATAGTAATTACCTGCGTGAATAGTATTTACCTTCGCCGTCGATAGTATTTACCGTTAATAGTAATTACCTTTATCGGACGTCGAACCACTTATGCGTTTCACATTCTGACGTCGAACCACTATGCGTTTCACATTCTGAGCGTCGAGCCGATTCGTCCATTGCCTTTTCACACACGGCGGTCTTTAAGCAAATCTTCATAAATAGAGGCCTAGGGCTTCATTTATTTTCACGAATTCATTGAGCTATAGAGAGAAAATATAGAGAATAAGAGAAAGAAGAAGAGTATTTTATTCTTACCTTTCTACTGCGGTATTCAATCTTACTACCAAATGTAAGGGGTGTTATTCTTTCTTATTCATGAAGAAGCATTTGTTATTCCATTTGCTTATTGATACTATTGGAATAACTTTTGTATCTGCGGTTTACCTATACTTGGTGACATTCTTTATGATTACATTGGAACATCCTGTTTGTGTGTTTTACAGGACACTGGATTAAAGTCTTTATTATTACATTGGAACATCACATGCATGTGTTTTACAGGACACTGGTTAAAATCTTTATTATTACATTGGAACATCACATGCATGTGTTTTACAGGACTGGTTAAATCTTTATTATTACATTGGAATATCCTTTACGTGTGTTTTACGGATGCAGTTCCATCTTTATTGATACATTGGAACATCACAGCATACGTGCGTTTTTTCTGGGACTGGTTAGATTATTTATTATTACATTGGAATAACTTGCTGTGCGATTACATCGCATGCGTGGTGATTTCTTTTGTTATTCCATTCTTTATTATACCAGTTGGTTAAAACTTTGACTTATATACTCCATGAAATTAGTGAAATATCCTTGATATTTGCGTTTCATAAAATATCTTTCATGGAAATATTCTTACGATCATTCTTGAATTTTACTCTACAAAAGCGATGTCATATTGATAATTTGGAGCGTTAATAATTCTGGATAAAATAATTCTTGAACTTGTTTTATTGAATTCTTATATCATTGTCATCATCCTCATGTTTATATTATGTTGAAAGTCATCACGTGGCACTGTAGTGCATAGATGGACTTGGTATGATTATGACGAGAGGCTACCGGTGTAATCATGGTAGTAATGTTACAAATGATGTGATAAAATCCTCGATTGGTAGTAGTGCATTGATGGGCCGATTGTTGGCATGATCATGACCATTAATGAATACAAATATTCTTGGCGGCGTAGTCGTGAATAATTGTGGTGCGTGATCTTAAAGAATATCCTTGGTAGTAGTGCGAGTGGGGTGATTCGATGATGTGGAATATTTATTAAAGGTGAGTCTGACTATACTGATGATGAAAAACCTTTTAAAACCTAAAGATAGTAGACTTTATTTTCTACTTGACTCTTTTAATGGATTGCGTATTCATTTGAAGATTAAACTGGTTGTTTATTGTATTTTATCGGTTTAACATTGTTGAAGACTATTGATAATTTATTACGCATTATCTTAGTCATAATATTTCTTCTTTGGGCTAGATTGAGGCTCACCCCTTTCTTTCACTTTATTCTCTTGAAATGACAATATAATTTGAGACGAGTGAGGAAGCAGTGATGGTCTGAAGATAGCATTAGTAGTCCTCACTATTACATGAAATAGTGTGATAATAATTGTAATGAGGACTCCTTTTTGAGTTTGTATAATATCTAGTAGGCGATATTTGTATTTAAACTCACGATTTTATGTCGTATTATTGCACGTACGATTATATTAATAAGTTGTATTTAAATTACATACCATGTATCGACTACCCAAGATGGGTGATGTATACCTAATTTTGAAGGCGTCGCGGTTTGAAGTATCGAGCATGAGGATATGATCCTGGCTAAGATGTGAGAATAGTACTAGGAGGGAGAGCAGGGGGAATACCTTCGTTAGTATGACTACTAAGTTTATGTGTTATTTTATTGGTTGGTCGGGAAGATAGGGATAATTTGTTACATGTCAATTAACCTTTTGTTTTGTGGCGATGTCTGAAAATGACATCGAGAATGTTGAGAATAGCGAATGGAGGCTTGAGCGTTGTTGATTCACCACATATCGATAATCAAGATAATGTGCATCGGGGAAGGCGACAATCCTCATACGAACAACAATATTGACCAAATGATGAATGATCGAATGTTCGAGAGGCTTTATGCAATTTATGCAACAATGACGAGAAGCGACTCTGTCCAAAGCGTAGGTGGAAACACGGAAAACTCTCGGCGGTCATCATTAAACAATTAAAGGAGCTGGGACCACAGGAGTTTAAGGGAGAGCGAAAACCACTTACAGGCGGAAGCATGGATAAAGCAGATTACCAAGATATTTGATGTCTTGGGATGCTCGAGAGCAAAGGTTCCTTTCTACTTGCCTTTATGTGCTGAGAGGCGTGATTCTTTGGTGGGAATCGGTAAAATGTATCTTTCGACTTCTTTGTCTTTGAAGATATCTTGAGAGAAGTTCGGGGAGTTGTTCAATGACAAATACTTTCACGAAAGTATTAAGCCACATGAAGGAGGTGGAATTTATCAAGTTGGAACAAAACAATATGATCGTGTTATAATCTGAGGCAAAATTTGCGGAGTTATCACGGTTTCGTCCCAACGGTGGATAATGAAGAGAGAATGGCGCGAATGTTTTAAGAGGTTTGAAGCCAGGAGAATCGTCGACATCTTATTTCTCATAAACTATGTTTGTATTGAGATGTTGTAAATAGGGCTCGATTAGTGGAGCGCGATAATGAGTCAACCTGACTAAAAGAAGCAAACGCAAAATTATAATACCAATGAGAGTAGTCATCGAAGCGGTGGACAACAAGCGTGGAGGGAATCAACGAGCCGGATATGGTAACCACTTGATTGTTAATCGAGGGCAAAACAATAAGAATGGACATTTCAAAGAAATGAGATTCAATGATGGTGGAAAGGCGTCGGCACCGGCACCCATTGTTAAGGAAGGAAAAGACCACTATCATATCTTGAATGCGGAGGAGAGGACACATCGATCAGCTGCGTCATGCCGTCCAAAGCATGTTATAATTGTGGAAGAAGGTCACTTAGCTCAATTTTTGTGCGTTCAGAAGACAAATTCAAGCTAGGATGGAGGCACCAAAAGCCGTCCGGAAAATTCAAAGCCGGTGAGTCACGAGGAGAGTGTTTGTTGTGACCTCCCAAAGAGCGAGGAATCCGAATGAGGTCATCACGGGTAAGCTTATCATAAACTCTAATGAAGTCTATACTTTATTTGATCTGGGTTCTACCCATTCTTTTATTTCTCCTACTTTGCGCTCATCGATTAAATTTGACTCAGGAGAAATTAGACTTTGACTTATCTGTGGAAACTCAGATTTGGGAGAAACCTTCATTACATCAACATTTATAAGTCTTGTTTGGTTCAAATCGGTACCCTCACATTTACTGGCCGATCTTATTTCATTAAAAATACTTGCGTTTGACGTGATTTAAGGATTGATTGGTTACTTACTTATCGTACAAAATTGATTGTTTTCGTAAGGTTATTGGCTTTACGTATTCCTAATCAACCTATTATCTTGAATTCAAACGACCAAACCATTAAATCAATCACGGTAAATCTCAAGCCATAAAGCTATTCGTTTATTGAAAAGCGGATGTCAAGCTTTCTTAGCTCATATCATGATTTAAATAAAAATCGTCGGTTTTAAGCGATATTCCTATTGTTAATAAATTTCCAGACGTATTCCCCAAAGAACTTCTGCCTACCCAGGCGTGAAATTGAATTTTGTATCGACCTTGAACCCGGTACAAAACCTATTTCCAAGCCCATATCGAATAAGCTCTATTGAACTTGAGGAGTAAAAGACCCAACTACGAGGAATTGTTAGACATTGGCTTTATTCGTTCTAGTACTTCTCCTTGGGGTGCTCTGTTACTATTCGTGAAGAAGAAAGATGGGAGTATGCGACTTTGTATTGATTATCGGGAGTTGAATCACGTCACCATCAAAAATAGGTATCCATTGCCACGTATTGATGACTGTTTGACCCGGTTACAAGGAGCCAAATTCTTTTCAAAGATTGATCTTCGTTAGGATATCACCGATTGAAGATTAGAATCACCGACATTCCAAAGCGACTTTCAGAACTTCGGTATGGGCATTATGAATTCTAGTCATGTCCTTTGGATTGACTAATGCTCCTACTTTGCCTTCATGGATATGATGAACAAGTATTCAAGGAATATTTAGATCTTTCGAGAGGAGACTTATTTATTTTGTTAAAGCAATACCATACGGCTCGGAGGATTTGTCATCTGATGATGCTTGGGCGAAGGGTTGGGATGTGTTCTCATGCAACATGGAAAAGTAATAGCCTATGCATCGCGACAACTCAAAGAATATGAGAGAAATTATCCTACTCATGATCTAGAGTTGGCATTTCATTGCCTCTTCTTGCACTTAAAATTTGGAGGCATTACTTGTATGGGGAGAAAGTGGAGATCTTTACGGATCATAAAAGCCTCAAATATTTCTTCACTCAAAAGTAACTCAACATGCGACAACGGCGTTGGTTTGAACTGTTGAAAGATTATGATCATACCATCCAATACCATCCTCGGAAAACTGACGTGGTATTTGGACGATTGAAAGCGAAGATCGTATGCAATCTGAGTGCGATGTTGTCGTATGAGGCCCATTTTGTGTGACTTGTAAAGGATGGAGATAGAGTTAAAGACTCTGGGACGCATGTGATGATAGCGAGTATCTGAGTAGAACCGACTTTAATCGATAAAGTTAAAATTTCGCTCAAGCTACTGAGACTGGAGGCGATGCGTATGAGGAAGAAAGTGCAAGAAGGTCTTATGCTGGGAAGCAAGAATCGATGAAGAAGAATACTTGCCGAAGTCAACTCCGGACTTTGTGTTTCTAACGACCACGATTTAAAGTATAATATCATGATGGAGGCGCACAACACACCATTTGCAATCCATCTCGGGAGTACCAAAATGTATCATGATATTAAATAAATACATTTTGGTGGAAGCGATATGAAGAGAGAGAGATAGCATTTGTTTATCTCAAGGTGTCTAACTTGCCAACGAGTTAAAGCGGAGCATCAAGTACAAAAGGTCCATTGCAACCACTTGAAATTCCGGAATGGAAGTGGGAGCACATTACCATGGATTTCGTTACAAATTCTTCCTAAGGTTTCTCGAAGGCGTTGATGCGATTTGGGTCATTGTTGATAGATTGAACAAGTCTGCTCATTTCTCTACAAATACGAGAAACTTATACACTTGAACGTCTTGCTCAGTATGTACATAAATGAGATTGTAAGGCGCATGGTATCTTGCGGTATCCATAGTTTACGATCGAGACCCAAGATTCACTACGATTTTGGGTTAGTTTGCAAAAAGCTATGGGTGGCGCAGAGACTTACGATTTAGCTTCGGCATATCATCCTCAGGAGCCGGACGGACAATGGAGAGGATTATTCAAACTCTTGAAGATCTATTAAGACTCTGTGTCCTTGATTTCAAGGGAGTTGGGACAAGTTCTTACCATTGGTGGAGTTTTCCTACATGGCAAGTTATCAAACAACGAGTTATCAAACAAGTTTCTTACCTCAAGAGTATGTCTACGTGTTCATAATGTGTTTCACATGCTCAGTGCTTTCAGTAAATATATGAAAGACCGAACCATGTTATTGAGTTAGAACCAGGACGAGATAAATAGAAGACTTAACGCGTATGAGGAGGTACCTATCAAGATCTTGGATAGGAAGGGCGACGTCTATCTTAAGAAAGGTCATACCACAAGTTAAAGTTTTGTGGAGGAATCATGCTATATGAAATGACACAGGGAATTGAAGCGGAAATGAAAGCGAGGTATCCTCACCTTTTGAAACACCAGTGCGTCGTCAATTTCGAGGACGAAATTTCATAAGGAGGGAGGTTGTAAGACCAAGAAATTTTTTAAATAAAAGGAATTTCCTTTATTTATTATTTTGAAATAGTGAGGGTTGATTTGATTAATGTGGATAGTTAAGGGTTAAATACTTAAATATTTCAAAATAAGTAAGTGGTTATAAAATATTCATTTTGTCGGGAATATTCGTTTGGTCGTGGAATATTAAATCTTTGTGGGGAATATTAAATGCGACGAAGCGTGACCGTGTATGAGCCCCCATAACGAGCGATTGGATGAAGAAAGCGACAAATATAAGTTGGTTAAAAATAACAGCGTAGTTATTCACCGATTAAAGGCTGTTGGAATACCCGTTGGTTAAAATACGATGTCTGGCATTGGTTGCCGCGATGTTAGCAACGGTATTGCTGAGTATTGTTGAATTATTGATCCTTACGTGTAAGAAGGCCTTTACTCGATAATTTTTCACGATGAATTCTTATTCGATATTTTATTTTATTGATTCGATAATTCTTTGCGTTGATATTTTATATTATTGTTGTTGATAATTGTCACTGCATGACATTATCTCCATTATCGGATCAATAATTCATATTATTTAAATAATATTATTAGATAGCATTATTAGCGATGTCTAGAAAGTTCAAAGATATTTTACGCAGTTGGAGGTATTCTTGAAAAAATTAAATCGGGGTTTTGAGATATATTTCGGGGATTATAATTTTTAATCAAATATTTTATTGGATTAATAGTAATTTTGGGTATGTTATACATACATAAGTTGATATATGTCCACAAATTTTGAGCGAATTAAAAAATGCACGAATGATTTGTTATGAATTTTAAGAATTGTCGATTAGGAAATTAGGGTTATAATTGATTTTGGTGGAAAATTCTAGAATTGAGTGGGCCCCACTTGTGGTTGGTAAAGAAATGTGCTGAATTTTATTTCAAATGTGGTGGGTGGTAATAGTAGCGAGTAAAGAAGCCATCGGTGCTTGGTCGAAATGCCTTGGTAAATTTAACATTTTCCTATAAATGAAGGCTAAGTTAAATTGAAAATCACACGAAACAAAGTTTTCTCTTTCTCTCTCTATATTATTGGCGTATTTTGTGAGTATTTAGATACTTTGAGAGTTCTTTATTCGAAGACAAGTTTCATTCAAGATCATCCAGGCCTTTCCTTAGAAATCTTGATTCTTTGAGGTAAGGGATATTATTTTTTAAGTAATGATATTATTTCTTGATATCATTATGTTGAAATATTGATCTGAAGTTTTATCAAATTTGGAACTTTTTCGTATCGGGGTTCTTTATTCATGAGTTCTTATTCACGAGTTACTATTCATGAGTTCTTATTCACGATTCTTATTCACGAGTCTTATTAAGAAGGCGTGAAGATGTTTTTGTGGAATTTCTATCTTTTGGTGTCGGATTTACTATTCATGTATACGATCACTATTCATTATCTGACCTTATTCACGTATCTGACACTATTCACGATATCTGAGACTATTCACCAAAAAAAATAAAATTTCTTCTTTTTGTCCAAAACATCTATTTTGGATACTAGCTTTGATTGTATCCATGTTTTGATCATTCTTGAATTTTACACTGCTGTGATTATTTTTGGGGTATTGTTGGACATGGATAAAAGCAATCGAATCCTTAATCCTTAATCCTTGTCATTTTGTTTCTTTGGATTCGTTCTTTTAAAAATATTTTCATCATCCTCGGTCTTAAATGATGATATTATTGAATATCTTTGGCTGTAGTGCGAAGATGAATGATTTCTGAAGAATATCTTTGGCTTTGTAGTGCAAAGATGAGCAGGTGTTTAAATGAACATGGTAGGTGATGAATATCTTTGGCCTTTAGTGCAAAGATGAGCAGTGTTGAGATGAACATGATCGATTGATGAATATCTTTGGCACGTAGTGCAAAGATGAATATTTGATTTGAGATGAATATTGATTGATGTTACGGGGATAAAATATTGATGATGAATTTGTTAAATTCATACATAGAAGATAGTAGTTTGCATTCTCTACTTAACTCTTCTAATGAATTATTATTTCATTGCGAATATTGATTGAAAATTTGTTATCTATTGTATTCTATTAAATTTTTCCTGTTGAAGACTAACGATAATTTGTTGTATATTATCTTAGTCATAATATTCTTCTTGAGCTAGTTGAGCTCACCCTTTTCCTTTTTGTTCCATTCTTCTCGGGGAGGCGAGAATATAGCGAGTACAGAGTCGGGGTATGGAATGAAGGTTTTAGAAAGGATTGTTTAGTAGTCCTCACCATTTTGTAAAATAATGTATCAATAAATGTGATGAGGATTTATGTGAGTATAAATATTATGCAGAAGATAATATTTGTATTTAAACTCACGATTTCTTGTTGTAATAATAAAGTTGTAGTTGTTTACGTCATGTATTGACAACTTCGAGAATGGGTGATGTATACCTATTTTGGGGCGTCGCGGTTGGTATCGAGCTTAGGATATGATCTCTGGCGGAGATCGGGAATAGAACTAGGAGGAGAGGCGAGTAAATCCTTCGTAGTGTGTGTCCTACCTAAGCTTATTTGTTAGTTGGTCGGTATATAGGGATATTATGTGATATATTGATTTCCTTAATTAACCCTTGTTTTATGACGATATTTGAGAATGTCATTGAGAATATACTTGATGGAGTAAATGAGGCCGAGTGGAGATGCTGTCTTTACCAAGCGAGGAGAAGCGTCTGTGGTGACAATGTTCCTCCCGAACAACAACATGGAAAGCGGATGATGAGCGAGGGGATGTTTAGAAGCTTTTTTGCGGTTCATGCAAAATCGACGAGGAGACTTCGTGTTCAAAATCTGAGGAGAAATGATAGCGATTCACGGGTTGTCACGACCAAGCGATTCAAAAAGTTGGGACCACGGGAATTTAAGGGAAGCGGATCCGATCGTGGCGGAAACATGGGTCAAAACAAATTACCAAGATATTCGATGTCTTGGGATGATGGAGGAACAGAAGGTTCCATTCGCCACCTTTATGTTAAAGTGGCGAAGCGGGACTCTTGGTGGGGAATCATGAGGCGTACCATCGGTACTTTCGGTATGTCTTGGGAGACGCGTTTGATTATTTAATGACAAATACTTTCACGAAAGTGTTCGTCGTATATGAAGGAAGTGGAGTTCATCAGATTAGAGCAAAACAACGTGGCGGTGTCTCGATGCGAGGCAAAGTTTGCGAGTTATCGAGTTTGCACCTCATTTGGTGGAGAATGAGGAGCGTATGACGCGGATGTTTCTTAGAGGTTTGAAACGGCGTCGTCGGTATCTCATTTCTCATAAACTTTCTCTTTATTGAGGATGTTGTAAGTGAGGGCTCAATTATTAGGCGAGATAATGAAATAATCCAACCGAGGACCATAACGAGGATCGTACGGAGATGGCGATCAGCAGAATAATGATAACTGCGGAAAAAAAAGCGAGACCGGATGAAATGGTAACCACTACGGTGGTAATCATGGTCGTGAAAAGCAGAAGAAGCGAGTCGGGAGGAGATTTTAAAAAGAGGAGATTTAACAACAACGACTATGTGAAGAAGGCGGCAGTCTTTGCGGCGAAGAAGCGGTTCTAAGGGGAGAAGCGACCACCGGTCATATACTACAAATGCGGAAAAGAGGACATATCGGTCAAAGCGCCACAACCGATTCAAGGTATGCTATAGTTGTGGAAAGGAAGGACATATCGCTTTCGAGATTATGCGATAGCGAAACCTAGTTCAATGAGGGACGGTGACTCGAAAAGATCGTCCCGGAAAAGTCAAAGTCAGCGATTAGGAAGGCGTTTGTTGTGGTTGGTCATAATGCGAGGAACCAAACGAGGTGATCACGGGATGTAAGCTATTTATAAATTCTTGCGAAGTTTATACCTTACTTGATCTGGGGTCTTTACCCATTCATTTTCTCTCTCTGCGTGTGCTCAGCGTTTAAACTTGACTCGGAGAAATTAGACTTTGACCTATCTGTGGAAACTCAGTTAGGAGAAACTTTCATCACATCCTTTGTTTATAAATCTTGTTTGATTCAAGTTGGCACCATCACCTTACATTGACCTTATCTCTTTAAAGATACTTGCTTTTGATGTGATTTTAGGGATTGATTGGTTAACTACTCATCATACCAAAATTGATTGTTTCGTAAGGTTGTTAGTTTTCATATTCTAACTTGACTTTGTTATGCAATTCAAGCAACTAAACCATTAAAATCAATCACTATCATATCTAATCATAAAATTTATTCGTTTATTGAAAACGGATGTCAGCTTTTCTTAGCCCATGTTATGGATTTGAATAAAGACACGTCAAATTTGAATAATATTCTGTTGTTATTGACTTTCACGGCGTATTTCTCGAAGAACTTCCGGTCTACCCCGAGCGTGAAGTTGAATTCTTTATTGATCTTGAACACAGATACAAAGCCCATTTCTAAAACCCCATATCGAATGGCTCTATTGAACTTGAGGAGTTAAAGGTCCAACTCTGAGAATTGTTGGACATTGGTTTCATTCGTCTAGTACATCTCCTTGGGGTGCTCTGTTTTATTTGTAAAAAAGAAAGAGCGGGAGTATGCGACTTTTGTATTGATTATCGGGGAATTGAACCATGTCACCATCAAGAATAGGTATCCTCTACCTCGTATTGATGACTTATTTGACCGATGCAAGAGGAGCACAATTCTTTTCAAAAATCGATCTTAGATTACTGGATATCATCGGTGAAAATTAGAAGCGAGGATATTCAAAAAGGCGCCTTGAGAACTTCGGTATGGGCATTATGAATTCTTAGTCATGTCTTTCGGACTAACTAATGCTCCTGCTGGCTTTCATGGATATGATGAACCGAGTATTGAGGAATATTTGGATCGATTCGTTGTTGTCTTTATTGATGACATCCTTATATATTCCAAAAGTCGTGAAGATCATGAGCACCATTTGAAATTTGGTACTCAAAGGCTTCGTGAAAACCAACTATATGCCAAATTGAAGAAATCGCGAGTTCGGCTTGAGGAAGTAGCATTTCTTGGGCATGTGTGTCAAAAAACATGGAGATATCTGTTGATCCCGTGAAGATTGAAGCAATCTGAAGTTAGGAACACCGAAGTCGATGGTTGAAGTCGTAGCTTTTTGGGCTTATTTGGTTATTATCGGAGATTCGTGGAAGGTTTTCTCGAATCGCTTCTCCATTAACTTCATTAACTTTCGAAAGGATCTGAAAATTCGTTTGGGGCGAAGAATCGCGAGAAAAGTTTCCAAGAGCTTAAGAGGAGACTTATTTGACTTTGTTTCTAACAATACCATCTGGTTCGGATGGATTTATTATCAAATGATGCTTGACGCAAAGGGTTAGGATGTGTTCTCATGCAGCGTGGGAAAGTCATAGCTTTATGCCTCATGACAACTTAAAAGAGTATGAGAGGAATTATCCTACCTCGTGATCTAGAGTTAGCGGCCCGATCGTTTGCTGTATTAAAGATATGGAGGCACTATCTATATGGGGAGAAAGTGGAGATATATTCGGACCATAAAAGCCTTAAATATTTCTTCACTCAAAAAAGAACTCAACATGCGGCAATGACGTTGGCTCGAGCTATTGAAGACTACGACCACACTATTGATACCATCACAGTAAAAGCGAGCGTGGTAATTTGGCGCATTGAGTAGAAGATCATATGCGGGGAGCGAGTGCGATGATGTCAAGTATCTGCGTAGAGCCGACTTTAATAGAAAAGTTAAGGTTGCTCGAGCCGGCAGGCCGGAGACGATCGTATGAAGAAGAAAGTACAAGAAGGAGCTATTAGGGCGAGAATTGATGAAGAAGGAATACTTGAGTCCACTCTAGACTTTGTGTTCTAACGACTACGATTTGAAGTACAAGATTATGATGGAAGCACCACAATACACCATTTGCGATCCATCTGGAAGTACTAAAATGTATCGTGATCTTGACATACATTTTGGTGGAATAATATGAAGAGAGAGATTGCAAAGCTTATCTCGATGTGTTTAACTTGCTAACGTGTAAAGGCGGAGCATCTAGTACCTAAGGGTCAGATTGCAACCACTTGAGATTCAGAATGGAAGTGGGAACACATTACCATGGATTTAGTTCACGGGTCTTCTACGGTTTCTCAAGGCATCAATCTTTATTTGGGTTATTGTTGATAGATTAACCAAGTCCTTTCATTTCTCTTGGAATCTGGGAGACTTATTCACTTGAGCGTCTTCTTTAGTATATACGTAAATGAGATTGTGAGGTTGCGTGGCATACCGTATCCATAGTTTGGATCGTGACCCAAGATTCACTTCAAGATTTTGGGTTAGCTTGCAAAAAGCTATGGCCTTGATTTGCGATTTAGTTGGCATACCATCCCCAAAGCGGACGGACAATCGAGAGGACTATTCAAACTCTTGAAGATTTATTAAGACTACTGTGTCCTGAACTTCAAAGGCGGTTGGGATAAGTATTTACCATTGGTGGAATTCTCCTACAACAACGATTATCGAGGCAAGTATGGGTGTGGCTCCATTGAAGCATTATATGGACGAAAATGTAGTTTCTCAATATGTTGGGATGAGGTGGGTGAAGCAACATTGTTGGGACCGAGTTAAAATCACGTATGACTCACGAAAAGATCCAAATGATTGACAACGTATACAAGCGGCACAAGATCGACAAAAGAGTTATGCGGATCTTCATCGAAAGGGCGTGGAATTTAATGTGAGGGGATCGTGTATTGTTGCGAGTTGCTCCATGGAAGGAGTTACAAGATTTGGGAAGAGAGGAAAGCTCAATCCACGATTTATTGGTCCATTTCAAATTCTTGACCGAAGTAGGAAATGTAGCCTATAGACTTGCGTTACCTCCAGTATGTCTCGTGTTCATAATGTGTTTCACATATCTCGTACTTTCGTAAATATGTGAAAGACCCGAACCACGTTATTGAGTTAGAAGCAGGACGAGATAGCCAGAAGACTTAACGATGTATGAGGAGGTACTATCAAGATCTTGGATAGGAAGGGCATGTCCTACTGTATGAAAGGTCATACCACAAGTTAAAGTTTTGTGGAGGAATCATGCTATATAGGAAATGACACGGGAATTGGAAGCGGAAATGAAAGCGAGGTATCCTCACCTTTTGAAAACACCAGTACGTCGTCGATTTCGAGGAATGAAATTTCATAAGGAGGGAGGTTGTAAGACTCAAATTTTTTAAATAAAAGGAATTTCCTTTATTTATTATTTTGAAATAGTAAAGGGTTGATTTGATTAATGTGGATAGTTAAGGGTTAAATACGCAAATATTTCAAAATAAGCGAAGTGGTTATAAAATATTCATTTTGTCTGGGAATATTCGTTTGGTCGTGGAATATTAAATACTTGTCGGGGAATATTAAATGCTGACCAGCTTGACCATGTGTGGGCCCCATGGAAGCGATTGGATGAAGAAAGCGACAAATATAAGTTGGTTAAAAATAACGGCGTAGTTATTCTGAATTAAGACTATTGGAATACCCGGTGGTTAAAATACGATGTCTGGCGTGGTTAGCATGTATGCTTGCGGTATTGCATGTATTGTTGAATTATTGATCCTTACGTGAAGGCACTACTCAATAATTTTTACGGTGAATTCTTATTCAATATTTTATTTTATTGATTCGATAATTCTTTGCGTTGATATTTTATATTATTGTTGTTCGATAATTGTCACTTTGCACATTATCTCCATTATCGGATCAATAATTCATATTATTTAAATAATATTATTAGATAGCATTATTGGCAATGTCTAGAAAGTTACATCGAGGAGAGGTTTGGTCACCTAATTAATTGCGGCGCGATGAGGAGAAATCCTTGTCGGAAGCCCCTCTTTCACAGGAGCGGCTGGTTGTCATAATTGTGATTACAGTAATATTATTTGTGAATAATTAATTATTGATTCATATGATAAAGAAATATTTATTTTATGTGGATATAAATGATGGATTTATTTATGTGGTTATAAATGAAGAAATTATTGTTGAGGTGTTTTATCAAGATTTTACCAGTTGGAGGTATTAAAAATTAAATCGGGGTTTTGAGATATATTGCGGGGGATTATAATTTTTAATCCGACCGTTGGATTGTAGTAATTTTTGGGTATATTATACATACATAAGTTGAGTATATGTCCACAAATTTTGAACAATTAAAAATGCACGAATGATTTGTTATGAATTTTAAGAGGTGTACGATTAGGAAATTAGGGTTATAATTGATTTTGGTGGAAAATTCTAGAATTGAGTGGGCCCCACTTGTGGTTGGTAAAGAAATGTGCTGAATTTTATTTCAAATGTGGTGGGTGGTAATAGTAGCGAGTAAAAGCCATCAAAGTGGTCAAGTCTCGCTTGGTAGGGCTAACATTTTCCTATAAATAGAGGCTAAGTTAGAATTGAAAATCACACCGAAACAAAGTTTTCTCTCTTTCTCTCTATATTATTGGCGTATTTTGTGAGTATTTAGATACTTTTGAGTTCTTTATTCAAGACAAGTTTCATTCAAGATCACTTGAGCCTTTCCTTAGAAATGCGATTCTTTGAGGTAAGGGATATTATTTTTTTAAGTAATGATATTATTTCTTCAATATCATTATGTTGAAATATTGATCTGAAGTTTTATCAAATTTGGAACTTTTTCATGTCGGGGTTACTATTCATGAGTTCTTATTCACGAGTTCTTATTCATGAGTTACTATTATTCACGAAGTTCTTATTCAAAAGTACTATTCATGAAGCGTGAAGATGTTTTTTTGTGGAATTTCATCTTTTGGTGTCGGAGTTCTTATTCATGTATACGATATTATTCACGATATCTGACTTTATTCACGATATCTGACCTTTATTCACGTATACTGACTATTCACCAAAAAAAATAAAATTTCTTCTTTTGTCCAAAACATCTATTTTGGATACTAGCTTTGATTGTATCCGTGTTTTGATCATTCTTGAATTTTACACCTTTGTGATTATTTTGGGGTATTGTTGGACATGGATAAAACAATCACGAATCCTTAATCCTTAATCCTTGTCATTTTGTTTCACTTTGGATTCGTTCTTTAAAAATATTTTCATCATCCTCGGTCTTAAATGATGATATTATTGAATATCTTTGGCTGTAGTGCAAAAGATGAATGATTTCGAAGAATATCTTTGGCTGTAGTGCAAAGATGAGCAGTGTTTAAATGAACATACACTGATGATGAATATCTTTGGCCTTTAGTGCAAAGATGAGCAGTGTTGAGATGAACATGACCGATTGATGAATATCTTTGGCTGTAGTGCAAAGATGAATATTTGATTTGAGATGAATATTGATTGATGTTCTGAGGATAAAATATTGATGATGGATTTATTAAATTCATACATAGAAGATAGTAGATTTGCATTCTCTACTTAACTCTTCTAATGAATTATTATTTCTGCGAATATTGATTGAAAATTTGTTGTCTATTGTATTCTATTAAATTTTTTCCTGTTGAAGACTAACGATAATTTGTTGTATATTATCTTAGTCATAATATTCTTTTCTTGAGCTAGTTGAGCTCAATGCTTTTCCTTTTGTTCCATTCTTCTCGGGAGGCGAGAATATAGCGAAATGCAGTCGGGGTATGGAATGAAGATTTTAGAAAGGATTGTTTAGTAGTCCTCACCATTTTTGTAAAATAATGTATCAATAAATGTGATGAGGATTTATGTGAGTATAAATATTGTGCAGAAGATAATATTTGTATTTAAACTCACGATTTCTTGTTGTAATAATAAAGTTGTAGTTGTTTACGTACCATGTATTGTGACAACTTCGAATGGGTGATGTATACCTATTTTGGGGGCGTCACTGAACATCCTGTCGTGTGTTTTACATCGGACGACGGTTCCGTCTTTATTATTATTCTCGTTGGAACATCCCGTCTACGTGTGTTTTACAATTTAATTCCACACGGACCGGTTAAAATCTTTATTATTATTACATTGGAACATCATCACATGCAGGCGCTTTTTCTTGGGACTGGTTAGATTATTTATTATTACATTGAATAACACTGCGCATTTGCAGGATTCATCGCATGCATGGTGATTTCTTTTGTTATTCCATTCTTTATTACACCCGGTTAGTTAAAACTTTGACTTTATACTCCATGAAATTAGTGGAATATCCTCGATATTTGCGTTTCATCCAGTATCTTTTTCATGAAAATATTCTTACGATCATTCTTGAATTTTCTTTACTACAAAAACAAGATTATATTGATAATTTTGGGCGTTAATAATTCCTGGATAAAATAATTCTTGAACTTGTTTTATTGAATTCTTATATCATTGTCATCATCCTCGTGTTTATATTTTTTTAAAGTCAATACGTGGCACCGTAGTGCATGCGTAGATGGACTTGGTATGATTATAATGACGAGAGACTACCGATGTAATCATGGGCCAGTAATGTTACAAAATGATGTGGTAAAAATCCTCGATGGTAGTAGTGCATTGATGGGATGAGTTGTTGGCATGATCATGACCATTAATGAATACACAAATATTCTTCGGCGTAGTGCATGAATAATTGTGTTCGTGATCTAAAGAAATATGGCTTGGTAGTAGTGCGAGGGGGTGATTCGATGATGTGGAATATTTATTAAAATTTGAGTCTCAAATATATATGATGATGAAAAACCTTTTAAATCATAAAAGATAGTAAATTTTATTTTCTACTTGATTCTTTTAATGGATTGCTTGTTAAGATTGCTTGATTAAACTTGATGTTTATTATATTTTATCGGTTTAAAATTGTTGAAAAGGCTATTGATAATTTATTTTGCATTATCTTAGTCATAATATTTCTTACTGGGTTAGTTGAATTTCACCATTTCTTTCACCGTTTATTCTTCTTGGAAATGAGAACATAAATGAGATTTAGCAAGTGGGAAATGAGAGATAATGGTCCGGAGGATAAGCGATTAGTAGTCCTCACTATTACGTGAAATAGTGTGATAATAATTGTAATGAGGACTCCTTTTGAGTTTGTATAATATCTAGTGAGACAATATTTGTATTCAAACTCACAGTTTATGTCGTATTATACTGCAGCAGTTATATTAGTAAGTTGTATTTAAATTACATATCGTATATCATTACACAAGATGGGTGATGTATACCTAATTTTAGTGGCGTAACAATATTTATTAATTTATATACTATCATAAGCATGTCCACAATTGAGATAGTCTATCATCAAGTACGAAGTAGTATCTCAACCATGGACATGCATGGATTAATTTGACTTCCTCTGTGTTAAATTAAAAAATTTCACATAACATTTTACAATGGATCTACTACCCATTTGCACTTGAGCTTGCATTACGATGTCCATCTCTCTCGCACCAAATCTGCACACACAATGGTTGGATCCTTGGATGTTGTAACTAAACTTTAGTTCAATTCTAGCAACTGGAAGGAATATATTAATAATATATATATAAACAAAATTAATGGCACTATCTTATTTAACTTGTTTCTAAACTATCAAGTGAAATCTTAATAGTCAAGTCTCACATTGGTTTATTTATAAAAGTCTAAGGAAGTTTTCCTTATAAAAAGACTTCCAAATATTAATAGCCAAGTGCCCAAGTCCCACATTAGTTCACTTATCAAAGTCTAATGAAGTTTTTCATATAAAAATACTACCAAGTGAAATTTTAATAGCTAAGTCTCACATGGGTTATTTTATAAAAGTTTAAGGAAGTTTTTCTCTTAAAAGACTATCAAGTGAAATTTTCTTAACTTTAATAGCCAAGTCCCACCTTGGTTATTTTATAAAAGTCTAAAGAAGTTTTTCTTATAAAAAGGCTTCCAAGTCTTATATTTTTTTATTATTTGGCCGAACTTTAGCTTGAAAAAGGTTTTTTTATTATTCGTCCGAATTTTAGCTTGAAAATGGTTGAGTTTGGTAAAAGTCATGAGCTATTTTAGCCGAATTTTGGCTCAAAAATAAATATTGGGCTGCTCTTGGTCCGGTTTTTGTTTAAAATTGGGCTGAGTAATGATTTAAATTTGGGCCGGTTCTAGTAAGGTAAAAAAAGGGAAAGAACGAATCATTAATTGGTTGATAACGGTTCAACCTGGATTCCGTGATCGATTTCCTATTTTGGAGACTTTTGGTATTCGATTCGGACCGGTTCGGTCCGGTTCTTTACCGATGAACACCCCTAAATTAACATTACAAGCTGGAGTATCATCTATTGATAAACATAGACTTGACAAAGTTTAAACAAATACAAATTTACAGACAGACTGAGGTCAAGATACCAAGCGGTTACCCAGCCCAATTAATCAATATGTTTCCTCACCCACAGGCCGCTCGCTATTGTTTTCCAAACGACCCATCATAAGTAGCCCAAACTAGTCCACTGCCAGAAACTAAATTACCAAATAAGCACTGTCATTTAGACTTTAAATTCATTTTTCACCGTAAATTTTATTTTCAATTTTAAACCACCTTAAATTTTAGCACTCAAATAATCTACATCCTTTCGCACGGTGTAAATTTTTTCTTAATATTTATGGTGCTTGTAATTGAAAATGAAAATCAATTTTGGACTCATCTAATATATAAATCCAAAGGTCGGCTCAGTTGTGTTGTAAATAATTTTTGAATTTTTTTGCTTTCTTGAAATTGGCCTTCAATTTTTAAGGTAATTCTTATTTTGTCCTTTTTATATTAATTTTTTTATCTTTCTATTTATCTTTTTAATTTTATAAAATTATTTTTTTCTTACTTAATTTACACGTACAACACTTGTGTCCACCACTAGTTAAACTATAAAATGCAATTAGTAATTGAGTTTATTGCAAGGTGGATATAAATAATCATGAGAAAAAAAAATGTAAAGGGTTATGATAATTGAAAAGTATGAATTAAAAATTATAGGATGGGGGAAAGGTAAAAATTATAGGAACGGAAAGGGCAAAATAGTAATTACAAAAGTGTAGACTAAAGTTGTCAAGTTCTTCGATTTTAACCCACAAGTTTTGAAATAAACAATCAACCCCTCAAATATTTTTTTAAAAAGCAATCTTGTTCCCTTCCGATCGTTTCAGTCATTTTATGATCGAAATTTGCCACTTGTCAAAATTATAAGACTCCAACACAGTTGTGTATATATGAGCAAAATATATATACTTATCCTAATAATACGTATTTATTTTTCAACAAAATACAAGGAAAAAACCAATAAAAAATTTAAAATTAAATTTTAAAAATGAGATTTTTTTTTACCACTTCTAACATAATATATAAATTATTTTAATCATATTGTGAAAAACATGTAAAAATAATAAGTTAAAAATGGATTAAAATAAATCAAAAGAACACAACGAATAAAACAACAATAAATTACAAAAAGAAAACTAAGATAAAAGAAAGAGTATTGTCTGATAATCAGAGTTTTCCCATCTAACTCTTTGTGCCGGTGAACCAAAATTTCAAGTTCCATTCCATCATCTTCCTACCCATTGAAGAAATTAAAACATTTTTTATTAGATTTATTCGTTACAGTCGATGGGTCTCGGTGCTTTTGTTGCGATTTGAAATGTTTTAATGAAGATTGAGTAATGGAGCTCGAGTTAAAGGTGTTAATTGTTTATTTTTAAAATTAATGGAATAAAAATGAAAAAGTTGCTAACTTTAGGGAAAACTTTTGTCGTTACCCCCTTTTGAGTTAAGGAGGAGGGAGATGAGCGGGGAAAAAAGTGTGTTTTTAATAGGTTTGGTAGTTGTTGTTCTAAATAGAAGAGCAAAAAGGAGGTAAAATAGAATATTTGGAGCGGATTTCAAATTTGATTCTTTAATTTATTTTCAAGGTTAAACATAACTATTGGAATTGATTGTTCATTGTTGTCGAGAGATCTTGAAATTGAAAGCAAATCTCTCCCTTCCCCTGGCCCTCACTTTCGATTTTCTCTCTCCTTATTCAAAATCTATTGTTTTCTGGTTTTTTGGGCTTTTTTTTACATGGTGTTTGTAGAATAAGTGAGCAGTTTTTTTCAGAGGGAAACATAGCTAACAACAACACTCATTGTTCAACTTGGTACTTGGGGGAGTTCAAATTGCTCACATTTCGCTAACCAGTTTGGGAATTCCCCCCCCCCCCACCTATTTTTGTTTCTATATTTTTTTGTTGTCGTCGAGATCTGGAGGATCTCACATTGGGATGGACTGATAAGAATAGTATGAAGAAGAAGCTTGCTGAATTTGAAGAAGGTGGAGTTGCTGCTGCTGTATTTTTGCTAGTGCTGGCGGGGATAGGGTTTTGTTGCGGAATTTTCGATCTTTCCGCTCCCTCATGTCGACCACCAAACGTGCTTATAAGCTACGTATCCTTTTTTCCCCCTTATTGGAGTATTATTATCTTTTCTTATTAAGGATTATATGTTTGTAATGTACTAAATATAATTCTGCTAAATTTGGTTGGGTTTTTTGATCTATGCGGGTGGTCCGGCAGATCTCTTTTGCCTTTTTAGTTATCTAGATTGATAGGATTTGTTAGATTAGACGGATTAGGGGATATAACAATGAATGGAAAGGCTTTAAATGTTTTGCTATAGTTAAATCTTTAGCATTGATTTTGGGACTAGGGGAAGACTGTCCATATTTGACTAGGGGCTAAGTAAAATGTCAAACAGTAATGTGTAGCCTTAACTTTGAATATTTTGGTAGAGGAATTTGTGGCGCATTCTTCCAGTGTCAATTGCCTCAAGATTGGCAGGAAGTCATCAAGGGTTCTTGTAACTGGAGGAGAAGATCACCAGGTTAATCTTTGGGCCATTGGCAAACCAAATGCCATTCTGGTCAGTTCCTACTTCTGTTCCTGCTCTTTTGAGCCATTGTAACTAAATTATTGTTTTAATTGCTTGATTCCTTATCTGTGCCCTTCCAAAACAAAATATCAATGTGTCCATCTTGTTACCTTGAGAAATGTTTATAATGCTTCCTAGATGCATGAAAGGTTTTGAAAATAGTTTTTATATGTTTCCTTTGACCTTTTATATTTTCAATTTGATGTGAAACCTATTGCTCCTTGTGCAGAGCTTGTCTGGTCATTCGAGTGGTATTGATTCCGTCAGCTTTGATTCTTCAGAAGTGTTGGTAGCTGCGGGGGCAGCAAGCGGTACAATCAAGCTTTGGGATCTAGAGGAGGCAAAAAGTATGTTAGTTATGATTTATTAAATACGTGGATTGCGTTGAGTCTTTGCTGTCATTTATATGAACTTTGAATTCATTGGAGTTTGATTTCTTCTTCTAGTTGTTCGCACGCTCACTGGTCATCGATCAAACTGCATATCCTTGGACTTCCATCCTTTTGGTGAATTTTTTGCTTCTGGATCGTTAGACACAAATTTAAAGATATGGGATATCAGACGGAAAGGATGTATTCACACCTACAAGGGCCACACCCGGGGGGTCAATGCAATCAGATTTACGCCAGATGGTCGTTGGGTTGTTTCCGGTGGAGAGGATAACATTGTTAAGGTTGCAATTGATTATCTTCTTTGTTCACACTGCATCTAGTGTATATGGCAACATGGATATACATCCATTTGGGGAGCATATTGCTTCTGTTGGGTGGGTTAAAAGACATGCCTCTTTAAATTTTGTTCAACCGATGTCTGCACTGTGCATTGAATGTACAATAGATCTGATCAGAGGCAGGTATATCATGGATTGGGGCTCCTTGTCAATTGTTTCCTGTATTTAAGTCACTAACTCCATGTACGCCCATGTCGTGAACCAAAGCACCCTCATCATGTTAGTGACATTTTCGAACCCTCTACTTGTCGCACTGACATATGGAAAACCTTGTGGTTGATATTGCAATATCCTCATAAACCGATTGTAGTAACTAGCTTTTCACCAAATTAGTTTATTAGCCGCGTACCTAGAAGCATTCTCATAAGCTTCTACCTTTTTTGTTGATGTGAAAACCTTGAAGTATGCTTTTTAATCCCTGAGATAAATCACTACTGTGGCAGCTGTGGGATCTAACTGCTGGAAAGCTTTTGCACGAATTTAAGAGTCATGAAGGCCAGATTCAATGCATTGATTTTCATCCCCACGAGTTCTTGCTGGCAACAGGTTGGAAAATTACTGATACATGCATCATCATTATTCTTGAAATAAGTATCATGCATATCCATGACCTTTTTTGCATCAATTTTTTTATATGATTCAAAAGTGATAATGTTTCTCATTTTGGTTGATGTTAGTACAACAGCACATTTTTTTTTCCAGTATGGTTATCAGGATTCTGATTTGGTGGATGGATTGTGTAAAAGATAACATTGAAACTAGTACACTGGTTGAGTCACATATAGTAATTGAACTAATAGATTAATATTCTCTTAATCATACAGTACACATATATATGCATCCTTCTGTTTAGATCTGAAAATTTTCTGTACGAGAGGCTATAATCGCTGGCAATTGACGATTGAAAATCTGTGCCGTTAGTTGCAATATTCTCTTAAGCGAATCCTATCCCATGCTATCATCTTACACATGTTGGGTTGAACAACATCTAATCCTTTGAAAATCATCAGACCCTCTTTTTTTTAAACTGAACCTTTAAAGAGTAGCTTTCATGGTCCAGCCATCTCAAAACCTTGTACTGCAACAGACACTCACACGCGTGGGTGTGGATAAGTTCCTCTATGTCTAACTCTAATACTAATCTATGTTTCACAGGTTCAGCTGACAGAACTGTTAAATTTTGGGACCTTGAAACTTTTGAGCTTATAGGATCAGCTGGTCCTGAGGTGATAAATACAATAATATATATATTAATATTTGTGTGTGTGTGTGTGTATCATTGGCGTAATTGCTTTTGGGTCCTGTATTCAGCTTATGTTTGAATTGCCAGTATAGTTTTCTTTTCACATACTTACTGTTCAGTTTCTCTGTATTAAATCCAGACCACTGGAGTGCGTTGTATGACCTTCAATCCTGATGGGAGAACCCTTCTTTGTGGTTTGCATGAAAGTCTAAAGGTAGTCTCTTCTTATAGTCAACTAATCTGGGACAGATGATAGAATAAATATATCTTGTATGCTTTTCATGACTATACAAATTACCTATGCAATTTTGTAGGTTTTCTCATGGGAACCTATTAGATGTCATGATGGTGTGGATGTAGGATGGTCTAGATTGTCCGACCTTAATATTCATGAAGGGAAGCTTATTGGCTGTTCTTACAATCAAAGTTGTGTGGGAGTATGGGTTGTAGACATATCGGTAAAATACTTTTTCCGCACATCTACTAGTGCACTTTGTCTGCATCTTTCTATCTAAATTTTAGAATGATGTGTATGTTGACAACCTCTAACCCCCTGCAGCGTATTGAACCATATGCAATTGGTAATACTCCTCGATCAAATGGTCTTCCAGAACCGAAATCTAATTCAAGTGGGAGCATAGTACTGACTGAAAATACTGCGAAGGCTAGTCTGGGCAGGCTATCCGTTTCACAAAACTCGGATCCTGTAATGAAGGAAACAAAATCATTGGGGAAGCTTTCTGCATTGCAAAACTCAGATCCTATCAATAAGGAGTCAAAATCTTTCACACGTAAGCTCTTCTTCATTTTATTGTTGTTTTGCACTTATTTTAGACTTTGTAATTTGTATCTTGTGCCCATTTTTGCAGTTTTACTTTTGTAGGTGGTTTATCCTCTGTTGTTTTCATTCTGCCTTTTGCTTTTCCTCTAGTTACATGTTATAACATGTTTTTATTGTTTTTGGTGTATCTACTTGATGAAGCCACAGGCACTACACCTGTTACCCCTCAACGGGTAAATTCAGATGTTGGTTCAATGACAACTACAGTTAGCTCCTTGGCCGTTCCTGCTGCAACAGCTCCAAGGAGGAGTATGGCGAAGGTCCATTCAACAGCCAATGCTTCAAGTTTCAACAGTTCGGATGTTGTACATGTAATTGTCCCCAGAAACAATGCAAGATTGGAGAAGCCAGCTGAATTAAGACGAGAAGGACTCTCCGGAAGATTGATGTCACTATCCTTGCAGTCAAAAACATCTGATTTTCGAAAGTTTTCCAATACTAAAGATGACATGGAGAGGCCAAGTGTTTCAGGACAGTCTGAAACTGAGGTGTTGAAGGCCACTGAATTTAGTGGAGCCGAAGGGAATATTTTTCCTGCAGTTAAGACCACATGTGCAGGAAATCCTGCAGTTGAGAGGAATATAAAATATGATAGGTCTACCAATCCTGCTAAACTTCAGATGAATTTTATGACAGTCATCTATCAGCTACCTGCATGAAAGTTGTACGTATGGAATTATCATAAGTGCGCCTTCACATTACTTAATTGAGTGATTTCAGTTTTGGCTCCTTGTTTCTTAAATGTATATCAGGGTATTTTTCCGGTAGTTGAAATTATTTATTAGTCTAAGACCCCAGAAAAACAATTTGTTAGTCTATTAGAAGAAAGGGGGTTGTGGCGTTTGCCAGACTGATACAGAAGCCAACTGAGGAACCTGGGGCTTAGGCACATCCATAAGAGAAGATTTCATCATTTAGTTTTTGCTGCATCCTGCACAATGCACATCAATGACATTGAATACTTTTTGCTGCAAATTCATCACGTAGTTTTCTTTGTTTTAAATGATTTTCAGTTGGTGCATTTAAGGACTTGGTATTTTTATTCCCTGTTTCATTGTTCTTCTGGGTCATGGGTCATGGGTCTAGGGTCATGGGTTTAGTTTCAACATGACTTTGATATAGTGAATTCATAATATCACATCATGTTCGTACTACTAATTTTAGTTCCCATTTCTGTTGCAGATGAGACTCTAGCGCATAAAGTAGACAGAGATGCCTGTTCTATAGAAAGTCAAGGAGAAGGTATTTTCAATTCTTCTTCAAGGATACTGTTTGTAGCATCTAGTACAGCATTGCTATTTGCTAATGATACTGAAATTACTATACAGGAAGAACTCGTTCTCTTGTTGCGAGTTGGGAAAAGAAAGATAGATGTGCTGATCATCAGGGTCTTGCTTCCAGCAATCTATCTGCCGCTGTCTCTGTTGTTGACACTCTCCCAACTAATAAGGTATGGTTACCTTGGGAATTGTGTTCCCATTTCTAATTTTCTTTTCCTTCTCTTTGAGTGAACTTTGGTCCATAGTTATGGGGGGATGGGGTTTTGGGATGAAGGATAAATATCACACAAATAATCTCACACAAAATTCAATCAATTTTAATTATTCAATGCCTCAAAATAATGAAGTATATCACTATTTATAATACTCTTTGACAACTTTCTTAACCTAAATTGGACTCTAATAAGATAACTACAAATTAAAGAAACTAATTAAAATACAACATCTAATTCATTGGCTTAAGCCTTTTATATTGGCTTCCAAAGCCTTTTATATTGTTCTAACAAACTTTCATGGGCTCGTCCTACATCAGTTCTCCTTCGCTGAAAAAAAACTCGACTCCATCGAGTTATGAACATCAACACAAGAATAATCACGTTGGATCAGCAAGGAAGTCTTTGCAAGCTTCAAATTTGGCATGTTGAGAGCACAAATAAGAGTGAATTTGGTAATCGAATAGATATTAGCACGAACATCATGTTGCGCATGATGATCTCATAGCCATTTACGCTCTATGATAATGTGACAAACTTTACGGGTAGAACATATAACGGTATCTTTAAGTTTGCCAACGGAAAATGTAACCAAACACCTCTGGGTAATCCGCAACTTTGTATTGGTAATCCATGCACATACGACTTCGGGTGAGGTTAAACTTTTAACCTAATTTTCTTAATTGTTTCCTCAGAGATAACATATGTACAACTCCCAATATCAATCACAAGAGAACAAACATGTCCTGCACATATGATTCTCGTCTGTAAAATTTGCTCATGATGGATTTGAGGATCATCATTATGTTTTTGAGCAACAAGTAAAGGTCGAAGAACACCTAAACATCCTTTCAAATTAGCATCAACGTCTAATTCTTTCTCATCGTGCTCATATTTGACAACGTCTAACGACCTGCAAACCTCTTCGTTTAAGTCAGTCCCGCACTCTGTCAAGAATAGCAAGTTGCCTACAGGGAGAAGCGGCAACATTTATCTTCGAGGAAGGACACTCAAAAGATATGTGACCAAAACCACGACAATTATAGCACCTAGACGTATGATTATTGCTAGCATTAGAAGAACTTGAGGTACGATTAGGCCTGCTAGTAGTTGAAGGGCTTGCTGACGATTTTTTTCAGTGTTCTAAAAATTCCCGCCTAGGCGTTAAGCCTCCCTGGTGCCTCACCTAGCCCTAAGGTGGCAAAAAATCCCTCTAGGAAATTAGGCAGGGTCTAGGCGGAGAGTTTTTTTATTTATTTTAATAACTACCTAAACCAGATCTTGATATATTTATTGTTCTAATGATTTACCATATTTATAATTCAGGTTGTAGCATATCAAATCACAACATGAAGTGAACAATATCAAATCAAAATAAATAATTTTATTATAGTTGTAATTTTTTGAACTTGTACCAACTTCAAATTATATAAATGATAATATTCAATATAATTCTTAAATTTATATTTAGTTTCTTAAGTTTTAATATTGAATTAAAATCTCGAAATTTTAAATTTTATTATTTAATAGCAATCTTGTTTATGAATAAAACTAATACGTTAAAATATGTTTGAATTTTGAACAATTGCATGTTTGTGTTTGACCTTTGACATTAGCAATATGGATATGTGTTTGAACTTTAAGCAAAGGCCTTTATTATAGATTGTTTTGCTTTATATTGTTGTTTTGTTGGGATAAATGTATGAAAACATTAAAATTAACTTAAAATAATAAATTCTGCCTAGGCTCCGCCCATTCCTCGCCTAGGCCCCCGGACTCTCGCCTCCTGCCTAGCGCGTTTTAGAACATTGTTCTTTGATAAAGAGGAGTTTCCCGGCCTTATATCTCCCCTCCCCAAACAAGACTTTCAATAACAGGCTTACGCATGCGATCCGTGACCCCAATACTTGCTTCAAGTAGGAGTTGAAGACCTCCGGGTTTACAGTTGAACCCAAGCTCTCCCTTAAACCACTGAGACAAGCGGCGGGGTTGTTGATGATCTTTCCACTGACCTATTTAAAATAGGTTCCACAAAAGTATGCTCCCTCCGAGTTTGGATTTAGAGGCTTAACAAAATTTCTTTTCAAATTGTCCTTTACTTGGGTGGTAACTTGAACAACATCATCAAAGAGCAAGAGTTTACCTGAAGTTACATTTACCTGCAATCTCCATATTCAATCTTCGGCGGTACATTAAGATTAAAACTTTTTCAAGGGAATTCAGACCATGTAACCAAACTGTAGAACATTGAAGTACTTGGTATAAATTTACTTCCTTGTACCAACTCAGTTAACTACCAATATGCTCGCTGCTTATAATATGAAGGTACAAAACGTCGTGTCAATGCAGCTTTCATATCTTCCCATCTTCTCGCAGATGTATATAAATTTCGTTAATGTTGATCCCACCAAATATGGGTTGTCATTTTCAATTTTGCTTCAGCAAAGAACAGATTTCTTTCATCAGATAATTCATACCATCGAAAAAAAACTCTCCAAACTATGAATCCAATCAAAAAATGTTTTGTGACCATTATCGCCATTGAAATCTCTAACATTTAATTTTTCTCCTTTATCCATTGCATTCATCCTAAGATCTGGAACATGAAGATTAACTTGTGGATTAGGGTCATGTTGTTGTAGTCTCAGATGATTAAGATCCAGGATGGGATCTTCAAAATTCTTATGAGCATCTTCTTGTCCTTTATATACGTGTTCCGTGAGTACATTAACTTTTACTGCAAGTGTTATAATAAAAGCTTGAACATTTGTTGCATTTGCAATAAATGTTGTGATAGAATCTTCAATCCTTTTGAGACACTTATCTTGTTGTAACATATAAGCATCAAGCTTGGCGTTGATTCTCCGGCATTTACCATGGTTCTTGCAAATAAAAATATAGACCTTTTTTTTGTATTTGTTCTAAGGGCTTATGTGCAGAAAGTATAAAGAAACAGGGACTGAAATGAAAGTAATGAAATTTCGGGAGTTGAGATTGAAGAAGATGAAAGCACAAGGACTGATATGTAAATTTTTTAGGGGTATTTTAAATTTTAAGAAAACTTTAGGGATCAAGATAAAAGTACTTTAGAACTAAGGGGTACCTAACTTTAATTATGCAGAAGATATTTAGTTTCAGAATAGATTGAAATTCTTTCTTTTTCAAATGTACGCAGAAAAATACTCATGCTCAAACAAAGAGTCACAATGGGAAAAATTGATAATTTTGATCGATGGGAAAAAAATTGAGGTTGTGGCCACGATACTGAGACAGCGGAGGTAGTAAGGTGCAGCGGTGCAACATTCCCCCCTACCCCTACCCCTACCCCTACCCCTACTTCTACCTTCTTTTTACCCTGCTGTGTAAGTGGGTTTTCTTTATATTAGATGTTGATTTTCTGTCGGGTGCAACTTTGGGGGGTTGTTGTGGGTTGATTGTTAGGCAGTTGGGATTAGAGTTAATGTTTTGAGAAGGCAATAGTAAACTTGCGTTTGGCTGTTTGGTGTGTGGTTATGGTGTATTTTGGTGATTGGCATATGTGGCATGAGGTTGGGGTAGGGTAGTGTCAATGGTTATGATAAATGGGTTTTGTGAGGCAAGTGAGGCCGAGATCGGGGGGCTCTGATACCAAAAATGATGGGGTAAATAATCTCAGTCAAAACTTAATCAATTTTAATTATTCAATGTCTCAAAATAATTAAGTACATCATTATTTATAATAATCCTAGACAACTTTCCTAACCTAAATTGAACTCTAATAAGATATAACTACAAATTAAAGAAACTAATTAAAATACAACTTCTTATTCACGGGCTTCCAAAGCCTTATATATTGACTTCCAAAGACTTTTATATTGTTATAACCAATTTTCACGGGCTCGTCCCACATCACATAGCTTCTTTAAGTTCCTACTGTATTATTTATATTCAATATAATCATTTAATAAAAAATCAAAAGTAATCACAAAAAGAAACTATAGTCCTGAAAGGCCACTTCAAGAAATGAATTTAATATATCATATAATCCCTCCGTCCCATAGTTATAGGCTGATTTTTCATTTTGAGATGTCCCAATATATAGGCTACTTACTATTTATAAAATTTAGTTGGTTCATTATTTTACTTTTATGCCCTTATAATAAATATTCAACCATTACTCTTTTTTTGAAGAAACAACATTCAATGTCATTATTTTTATCATCACATTTAATGTTGTTGTATTCTCTTTGGTTAAAGTTCTATGGTTATGGACTTTAATGGTCAGTACACGTCAATCAATAAAATTGAGAGTTCCACTGTAATAAGTAAGGAGTAATTAACTTATTCATTAATTCCATATTAAGGGGTATATGTGGAAAATTATGTTAAAAATTGCCACTTAAACTGATTTTCTTAAACTATGTGCCAAAAGAAATCAGCCTATAACTATGGGACGGAGGGAGTACCATGTAAAGTATAAATGCTTAGGTCTGTAGTTAATTATGTCTGGTTGAGAATTTTTTTAGGTATTTCTTGTGTTGTCTCCTCCTATTTTCCTCGTTTTCCAAGTGATGGGTTTGAATAAAGCCCTAAAGGTAGTCTCCTCGCAGGTTCTAAATAGTGGTATGGTTTGCAGTGTGAAGTCTCAATATTAGTTGTGAATCATTATGGAAACTGATTACTGAAGTTTTGATTTGCTTTGCACGAAGGATTTTATAATCTCAGTCTGCTTCATTTTACTATGTTCTTATATTGTTTCTTAGTAATTTTGACACCTAACCATGTGACTTGCTAAGTGCATTAAATTTGTTTTTAAGCTAGTTTGGTAGTAGTGGTATATAGTGAATTCTCCCTCCGTCTCACTACTTTAATTTAGGCAGCCATGAAGTGCTATAGATATTTCAAATACAGTTGGATACCTCGGTTTGTGACTATACAATTGGTTTAACTAGTGTCCTATCCCTGGCAAGATTACCCAGGTTTGGATAGCAGAGAAAGTTTTTCTTAAACTTGCTCTTAACTTTCATGATTATTATCACCAATATTGTAATTTGTAAATCTAGATAATGAGAAAGCTTGTAATATTAGGTAAAACATCCAATTAAAAATTAAAATTAACATGTCTTATAGTGTACTGATAATAATGTAAGACGATAAGCATGTAATTCTACGGTTAAAAGGCATACTGGCTGTTAGCAGTATAACAGCAGTCCACTTGTTTTTTAATGGCTTTACAAATTTTAGAAACTACTCCCTCTAATCACATTATAAGATCATTATTGACTTTTGAAAGTCAACTTTAGACAATTCACAATCGACAAGATTCATTAAAATTTCTGAAACAATAAATCTTATTAGTGGTACTGTTATTTAAATAGTTTACAATAATCATCATTGTATTGACTAGAATTAAATGAATCTATTTCAATTTTAGATTTGAAAATGCTTAAATTAAATTCAAAAAGTCAATAATGATTATTTTGGAACTAAGGGAGTATTATATATCATTTATCTAAGAAATAGAAAACCAATTTTGATAACATCATGTAGAAATGAAAGATTATTTTTTTTTGAAGAGTTATTTGAAGGGATAGCATATTGGACTTGTTGTAGTTTGCTTTACTTTATTATCTTTTTCTATGATACCGGGTGAGTGGGCATTGTTATATATTAGTGTGTTCTTATCTTCATTGTGATAATTCTTGAAATCTAAACCGCGAAGACTCTCCTTCTCTGCTGAAAAGGAAATGTTGCCTGCTAGTGAGGAGGACACTACTTCTGATTTGATGAAACAACATGATCAATTTGTTGGCACCTTGCAGTCTCGTTTAGCAAAATTGCAGGTACTGTTGATCAACTGTTAATTAAGGTTTTTAAAGTTGAATTTCAGGTTGTACATGTTGAGGACTAGTTTTTCCTTTGTAGCATATTTTAATGCTCGGTTTACTTTTAGTCAAAGAATATGTTGTTGTATATGTTTTTGGCAGATAGTACACAAATACTGGGAGAGAAATGATATCAAAGGGGCCATTGGTGTAATGGAGAAGATGGCTGATCATGCTGTAAGTACTGAGTTGAGCTTATTCGCGGGACAATATTTCATTTCTTGTAAAAATAAATTTGTTTAATTTCTTAGTTTGTGAATTGGAAAAAATATTCTTTCCCGATTTCAATCTACGTTCCATTATGTTTGATTCTTATTGCGGCATAATGCAGGTCCTTGCTGATATTGTTAGCATTTTGACGGAAAAAACTGACATTGTCACGTTGGATATTTGCACATGTCTCTTGCCACTCCTCTCGGGCCTTCTTGAAAGTGAAATGGATAGGTAAGAAGTCTCTGGATTCAATTCATAGCCCTATCAACAATTTTGTTTTATAAAGCTAAACCAAACTCATTGTCTTTGCAATTCAACCATAACATTTTCTTGTTCAATAGAACATATAGTAACAATTTTCTGCAGAAGCACCTATCAAAAAATTAAAAAAATCCCTGCTGAAATTAAACAGAAATATTGAATTAACTACAAGTTTCTCAGAGAAAATATTGATTTTGGATTGTGTTATAGTAGGTTATAACATGTGCACCAACAAATTCCATTAAGAAAGTTCACTTGGATTTAATCTACATTATTCTGAATCTCAATCCTACAAACTAAATTGATTAAATTCAAAGAATGAATGAAAAGGAAAGGAACAGAAAAGAAAAGAAAGGGTTAAAACCCCATAAAGTATGCATATCCAACTAGGTTACTTCAAAATCAAAATAATCCAATCAATGCTAAAATAAAATTTACTAAATTTTGAAAATTTTCTTAATTTTATTTACTTTTTATTTGTTTTCCTTATTCCATTGCTTCTACATAGATTTTAGGACCCTGCTACATTCTATTCCTTCCAAGTTTTCTTTGTCTAGTGCAACATAACAGTGTCTTCTTCTGTCAATGTTTTGAAGTCATGGGGATGATATATGAGTTTTGAATATCTTTTCTCGAATTCCTTTTGATTCCCTTTCACGGGTGTTTGTTGGTCACCATAAATCTGGAACATAACTACTAAATGATTAGAGCAGTAGTTCCTCAAGATATACTATTGGCGTAAATCTCTGGAATCGGAAATAGAAAATGGCCCCAAATGATAAAAGCTTAGGTGAGTTGATTCATGGGTCCTTGCTTACTTTTTCAGTTTTAAATAGTTTGAACATTTGTGGCTTTAAAAGTCAGAAAATTGTCTCAAAGTAAAAAACTTGTTGAGCAGGCATAAAAAAACTTATATTATGATTTGAACTCCCTGGCTTTCTTTTTTGAGTGTTTAAATGCTTTGAAGTTTGAACATATGTGGACTGTGGGCATGTGACTTTTAAAATGTATAAGAATACAGCAGCTAGCATTAATAGGATTTTTTTTTTCACATTTAGGTATCGAGGTGTTTCACTGGAAATGCTGCTTAAGCTGGTGAGGGTATTCGGTTCAGTGATCTATTCTTCTTTATCTGCATCGTCATCCGTTGGCGTTGATATTGAGGCAGAGCAAAGGTGTGATTCTGATTCCTCTCAAAGTTCTCCATTTCACTTTCTTGTGTGCTTATTCTAATTTTAGTTGCTTTCTTGGTGAAAAAGGCTGGAACGTTGCAATCTCTGTTATGTTGAGCTTGAAAAGGTCAAGCTCTTGCTTCCTGCCCTTACCAGGTGTGTATTCTCTCATTAGCTGCATCTTTGCATTTGTTAAACTAACTCTGGCCGAAATTAATTTTCCTGTTTCATTTTCTTTAGAAGAGGGGGATCCATTGCTAAGTCTGCACAGGAACTGAGTCTTGCACTTCAAGAAATTTCATAAGTAAAATAGGGATCAATATACAGACTAGGTAAGGTGTGATTGTTTTATGAACTAACATTTAATATGATTATCTGAAGATTTGCCCTGCCTGGGTGGGTCGATGCTTCTGTCTTGTCCGGTTCTGCACAGTTCCTGTCCCTAATTGTACATTCAATATAAACGGAAGCATTAACTACTAATTCTTCTACTTAACTGGAACTTGGAATGCCAAGGGATGACCCTTTATAAACCTGCTGCTGGTTGATAAACTTGGTCATTGGAATCAACCATCAATGTCCGTATGATGGAGAAGAATCCGTCAAGAACTTGTCACTCGCTAACTTGATATCTACCACTTTGCTTGTAACTGTCGAGCTATGTATTGATATAATTATTTAGATAGTAATACAAGTGGGTTTGAGTTGAGAGAAAGAACTTTGTCCATAACATTTGGAGGCAAAGAAAGTTGTGTTTTATATATTCCTTCTCATGTGCCAACAATGAGTTGATATATCCTGTGCGAATGTACATCTATCTATCCATGCAAAATTATGTATGGCGCTCGATTTGAATCCTAAGCTGGAAATACTAAAAAACTTGTATATCTATCTATCTATCTATCTATCTTAATGAAGGATTTATTAAAAGACCATCAAGAACAGTAGAACAATCAATTATAATAAAATAAAATAAAATGCAAACATGTTAAAAGCCCTACCAACAGAAAATTCCATAAGAGCAGAAGCCACCCCACAAACCATCACATAATTTCATTAGTAGTGTAGTCTATTACGCTTCCAGATAGCAGTAAGTACCAACTAAAATTCTCAAGATTTCATAATTATTTTATAATAATTGGGTGCAAACCTGTAACTAGACAAACGTACACTTCTCAAGATTTCAAAATGATTTTATAATTGTTGGGTGCTGACCTGAAACTAGACACACGCACAACTAAACAAGCCTCGGTTCTTATTCCAACTGCATATCATAAAAGTCTAAGCTAAATCATATTAGAAATTGGATGCTTTGGATCCAACATATCAGACCAAATAAAAACATAGTTTAGAACAAAATGGAATTCCCCACCCTCGGGGATTGTCACTTCCTGAACCCATCGTAGGCATGCCCCAGTTACTTCACTACGCATATCTTAATAACAGAGGCAGATCCAATTCGATGAAGCACCACAACGGCGTCACCAAGCTTACACAACCCTTTCCTGGTTGCCGACTTCAAAGCAGCTTGCAGGATCACCTCAGTTGATTCTGCATCCGTAGCCTTCGCAGATCCTTCCGCTAGCAGTGGGATCAACCCCCTGTATATCAGGCTATGCCTTGCTGGGGTCTCGTCACTGCAGCTCCAATCAAATGAGTCTGTTGTCAAAACTGGGACAACAACTGATAGAATTGGGACCGCTGGCCTGTACTTAGCAACTAACTTGGCTGTAGTCCCACCACGAGTCAGCACAACAATGAGTTCTGCTCTCGCCTTGTTAGCTGTTCGAACAGCCGAAGATGCAAGACTCTCCAGTGGGCTCATTGGCAGTGGCGTTGCCTTTATCATCTCTTTGAATATAGTCCTATAGTCAAGCGACGACTCTGCCTCGATACAAATTCGAGCCATAATTTTCACAGCAATCTCTGGATAAGCCCCAGCTGCACTCTCCCCACTAAGCATTACGCAATCAGTGCCATCCAGGACAGCATTCGCAACATCAGTGGCCTCGGCACGAGTGGGCCGCGGAGACTTGATCATTGATTCAAGCATCTGAGTGGCAGTTACCACGGGCTTACCAGCAATATTACACTTGTAAATCATCATTTTCTGAGCCAAGAAGATCTTCTCAACTGGAATTTCCATTCCAAGATCACCACGAGCAACCATGAATGAGTCAGTTTCACGCAAGATTTCGTCAAAGTTGATAACTCCCTCCTGATTCTCAACCTGTGAGAAATTCCAGCAAAAAGAAGTTATTATGACATCCACAAACATGTAAGGCTGACTAATAAATCTCTGCAATAAAACCCACCAGAATCATTAAATTTAACTCCGTGTTTGAAGGTCAAGGTTTTTTTTTTGTGCGTGATGTGGGCGCTGGTTGGGGGAGAGGGGGTGGAAGGGGTAGGTAGAGGAAAAAAAAGGTTCCATAAAGTATAGGCAACAACACATTTTCTGCTATACAACAATTGCAGATATCACATCCAAATATTGAGAAGATCTACATACCTTTGACATCAATTGCATACGCTTGGCATGGGGCCCAAGGACCTTGCGGACATTAACAAGATCCGAACCCTTGCGAACAAATGAGAGCGCAATCATATCAATATTGTTAGGAACACCCCAGCCCAAAATGTCTTCCTTGTCTTTCTCTGTGAGTGTGGGGAGATCCACCACAACACCAGGAAGATTCACATTCTTCCTCTCACCTAGCATAGCAGTGTTTTCACAACGGCATCTCACTGTTCCAGCAGCTGGATCACATGACAAGACAGTGAGGGTGATGGTGCCATCTGCACACAAGATAGTGTTTCCAGGCTTGAGGTCCACAGGTAATTTTTTGTAGCTCATGGAGATAGTTTCCTCGTCACCCTTTATGCTGTAATTTGTGCTTACTGTCACTTCATGACCTTCTTTTAGTTGAATAGGTTTTCCATCTTTCAGGAAACCAGTTCGAATCTCAGGTCCCTACAGGAGAAAGCAAGGCAAAAATTTAAATACAAGGTTATTTGGCTGATTACCTAAATAGTGATAACCTAACAAGAAAATAAACAAACATGTAGTGAATACAATTCACAGATAGATATATAGAACTAATTCACAAATATGGGTAAAAAACTTAAAAAGAGTAAAAGATAAATCAGAAAGAGATTCTTTAACACTTCCATATTTCGGCCAAAGATAACCAATAGATTTGTCATGAGGAAAACTCGAAGTATGCTTGAAGTGACTTCTTATTATTGTTCCTTTTTTTGCTTACATGGAGGAGAGTTGAGCTACATAAGTGAGAAAAAAGATACAAGTCTTAAAAATATGTATATCTATTTTTCTTTTATGTATTTCTTAGTTCAAATACTAGGCTACAGAAAATAATCGCGTCAGAAGGTAACTTTGCTAACAAGCAAGTATTCCTTTGTAACATGCATACCTGAAGATAGACCACAATACTATAGATAAGATAAAGCACAGTCTATTATGCAAATGCCAAGAAGGTAAGAACTAGTGACTCACATGACAGTGTTGAAATAAGGACACAGACTATAGATGACACGAGTTAAGAAATCTATGAATACAAATTATAAAATAAGCACATGAGGATGGATAAAAAAATGTCAACAAGATTATATTCTATCTTATTTGATCAAAGGTACAAACTTTCTTTCTTATGTAAATTACTGAGCAATACCAATCCAGAAACTAATTAAAAGAAGGAAAAAATGTCGGCCAAGATTCTAAAGAATGTAGCAAGGCAGAAATTTTGAGACAGACCGAGGCCAAACACAAAAATTTATATCTTTAGACTTCGCAGATTAGGAAGGTCTGAACAAACGTTCCCCTCTTTCTAAATCAATTTAAACCAGAACACATTAAGAGCAAGTTGAACGTTATATAGGAATTAAAAAACTGACCTTGGTATCAAGCATCACGGCACACATGATCTGCGTGTTTTGCATGCCAATCCTGAGATTGTTCAGCGTCTCCTGATGGTACTCATGGGTCCCGTGCGAGAAGTTAAATCTAGCAACATTCATTCCTGCCCTCAAAAGCTTCTCAATCATTGGCACAGATCGAGAAGATGGGCCGAGAGTGCAAACGATTTTTGTCTTTGGAATACGACCATCATTTGGAAGTTCCTTCAAGATTCCCGCAATGTCTATGTTTGCCATTTCTTAAAGACCTCAACGGATATAAGTGAGGCCACCAGAACTTCTTGCAATCTAGACTATTATACCTAATAAGCAACCACAACCAAATTGATCATGAAGACAAATGTAAAGAGGTTCATTAATCATACATGCATTACACCTAATTGTTGAACTAGGAATCCCGTCTTTATTTTATAGTTGGTTGTTAATTTTTTCAACTCATTTACTTGAAACCCAAAAACCCTTTTACAAAGTTCTAGTCTTTTAGAGGTAAGTAACCATTTTCTAGAAAGATTCAAGAATAGTAAAGCAACAAACAAAAATGTAAATAGAATCCCGGTTTTGTTACCAATTGCTCAAAAATTGGAGTATTTCAACAGTAAATGGAGGGGGTTAGTTAGGAATCAAAACATTTAGGATGACTCAGGATGTGGAAAAGTAGATCTCAGTACACAAAGGCAAACAAGGGGAAGATAAGATGGGAAAATCAAAAAGGGTGAATGAATCCAACCCTTCATCTATCACTCATTTCATTTCAAACTATTTAACATTATGGAATTGAATAATTATTATAAAAAGAAAATAAAAAAAGCAGTTAAAGGAACTAATTGATTAATTGAGCTAAGAACTACTAATCAAGGAGAACAAAGTTCACTAACCAGAACAGAGAACTCAAATGACACCCTTTTCTTTCTTCAAGACTTGGTGCTGCAGCAGCCTTTCCTTTCCGAAATGGAAGTGAAAATCTCTCTCTCTCTATATATATGTATATATATATTTATTTGAGCTTGTTTTGAGGGTTATGTAGAAAAAAAAAAGATATTTATACAATTGACTGATTGAGTACAACTGTACAAGTATCAATTTTTTGTGAAATTATCAATTTAAAAAAAAAATAAAGAACTCTTTTTTATTAATTTAATTAAAATGGTCTGTTCCGCTTAGGTGACATGAACAAAGCGGCGGCGTACTGCTACCTACTTCATACTACAGAGAGAGAGAGAGAGACTGAGAGGAATATTTTCTTTCCGACGGGCGACATCGCCGTTTGATTATGTCACGTCACGTGTATCGCATGCGACCTACCAACAAATAACAATTTTGTTACAAATAAAAAAAATTAAAAGAAAACCAGTGGGTCCCATAAATTTTATAGGAGTCACTGCGTGCGTCTTTTCTTGCACATGACATGAGTGGCGTGTAATTTATATTAACTTATTTATTTCAAATAACTACTCCCATCTTTAAACATAATTTTCATACAAATTAAAAAAAGAAAGAGTAAAATAATAAAATTTTAATGATTTCATAACCTCACTAACTAATATATTTATTTTTTATTTTACGTACTTGTTGTTATTCTTTTGAGTTTAAAAAAAAATTATACATTATATCGTCATTTTAAAAAAGGAAGGAGTATATTTTAGAGTAGGAGAAAAATATTTAGTTTTATTTTACATTTTAAAACTAAAGGAGTTTATTTATTTTTACCAATATAGTTATGATTATTTGAAGCATTTAAAAGATAAGATTAGCTCGCTCGTGTAATTTGTTATTTACAAAACTTAAATGCCTTTAAATTTACATTTTTAAATCGACAAAATATATCATAATCTTTTGGTTGGTGAATTGGAAATGGGGGCTGAGGCAAGCAAGCGTATGTTCATATTTCATGCCATGCCCATTGGAAAACTCGGGGCAGCAGCAGCAGCAGCAGCAGCAGCTCTATTCGCATGCCACTCCAAGGGCCAACTAAATTTTCACAATGAAGTATTTATTTTTTATTATATTCGACTTAAATTTTAACATTTGACAAGAATGAACTCTAAATATATTATTATTTTATTTTTATTGTATTAATCTTATTTTTCTTTCAATTAAGTCATCCAAATGTTATGAAATTCTTATTTTTACTATACATAATTTATACACACACAATGCGAATGTCGGTGATAATAATATATTTTATAAAATTAAAAATTATTTTAAAAATCTTATGTACATATTAATATATAATAGCAGGTTTATCACAATAATTTTATTTTTATGCCACCACTATTAAACTAATAATTTAATATTTTAGAAATTAACAAGAAATAAAAATACATCATTGATGCTTACAAAATTTTATAGTATAATATAACTTCTCCACTTAATAATAAGTTAATGGGAAAATCAACTTCTGTTACATTTATAAAATAAATAAAAAACAACTCCAAAAGAAAATTGCACATCCTTAACATAACATAGGCTCTAAAACATAAAGCAAGCAACATACTTGGTAAATACCACCACAAGGATAACCTTTACATGATGAAAAAACAAGGACGCAGGTAATTAAGAAAGTGACTTTCATGATAATATAGGGACAGAGAGAAAATTAGAACTAGCACAACGGCAACTGAGTTACAAAGTTCATGGCAGGGCACGAATATTATAATGTCAAAAACAAAACCAAATAAGAAAAGATTTGTACAAATGAGATGGGAATGTAGACGATTGAATCAAAGAAATTTTACAACTTTTAAAGTATCAATTCAAGTTCTTCCGTTTGGCCGAGGATGCACAATGCCATTGGTGTGAGAAGTACCTTTGCACTTCAGATCATCAAGGCCCCATATTCGGATTGTTCGATCATCACTGCCAGAAGCCAACATGTGAGGGTTCGTAGGATGCCAACTGACGCAATTAACTGTTCCAGAATGTCCAGGCAGTGTCACAAGGAGTTCCCCAGTGCCTCTGTGCCATATATATACCTAAAGAGAGAGGGGGGGGGGTGATTTAGACAAAATAACCCACTTATGTGCACAATAACTTCGTTCAACTAATTTATTTGAAAATGCATTCTCAGAATCACGACGACCCTGAACCTTTTCACTAAATATAGCTGAATGAAATAAATATATATACCTGTGAATCCTCACTCCCGCTGGCAATAAATGCTTCCTCAAAACCCCCAAAACAAGATCTTATGAGGAATCGGGTACGTTTATGACCTTTAAACTTGGACACAACCTTTAGATCTCCAGCTATGCTCCACAGGTGGAGTTCTTGATTTACAAGATTAACCAGCAAGAACTTGTTGTCTTTTGATAGCGAGAATGAAGTAATTGTTTGCTCTTCTTCAAGAATTCTCTCACGTTTTGATTCTTTGTCAAGCAAAAGTATCTTATTTTCTCTACATATACTTATAATTTTCTTCCCATCACCAGTAACAGCCATGTCTGATATATTGAGTGTGCGCTGCCCTTTCCAGCACTCTAGCTCATTTCCATCTAAATCCCACAAGCAGATGCTCTTGTCTGTCATGCCAGAGACCATCCCTTCACCGTTAGCGAACCATCCACAGGATATTAGGCCAACACCAGCTTTTTCATAGACATGGAGACATTCACCAGATTTAACATCCCAGCGTCGTATAGCCTCCTCCACTCCACATGTTAAGAGTTGAGAGTCATCAGGCCTCCACGAAATAGTCAACACTGGTCTCCGGTGGCCAGATAAAATATGCTTTAGAGTCACTTGACCATCCTCTTTGACCTGAAAAGTTCATATATATTCATTATTAAAGAGAGAAAAATAAAAATGAAAGTTGAAGATAATCATCACTGTTTGGCAGATGCCACATGCGGGTAAATTGTCACTCAACTATAGAATAGGCGACCATCTTTGAGTAAGAAGGTGCAGTAATGGGTCCCTAAGGGTGCTTTGAGTAAGGAAATTTGAAATATCAAATGATTTAGAATGATGCCGTTCTATAACTATTGATTTAAAAATCTCTACGGTTAAAATTTCTGTTGTTTGGATTTTTTTTAGCACCTAAATACCTAACTATCTGTTTTTAGCAATTTATTATCCTTCAGAATATAATAAGGTGAGTCAAAATAGATATAAGAAAGTACGAAGAAAGAAAAACTATTTTTTTCTGTGACCCATATTGTGCTCTTGCTTATAGGAATAGGTAGAAAAGGAAAAAATATATATACACAAGCGCCTAACACACATGTCAGGGTTTCTTACCTTCTAGTGAATTTAAAATGACACCTATTTTTGGAGAATTTAATTCGAGTATTTTAAGCTTTGAAGTTCATCCTCGAAATCCTTCAATTGATTTTAGAATTTTTCATCCTTTTCAAGCCAAACAAATGTATTATAAATCTAAGGATTGAAAATCCTGTTTTAAGTTTTAACTCTTCCTCCAAACACACCCTAAGGATGTTTTGATGATATGCAAAAGCGCACAGATTCTAGGTTTTCAAGCAGTCAACCAATTACACATCTGTGTGTATTAGAAACTCTTAAGAAAACGTACTTTTTGATGTTATCTAAGCAGCCTGTAGATGCACACACAGAACAACATAAACAGATTCTGAATGACTTATCATCAAAAGAATTATCAAAAAAACAGAAGTTACCTCCCATACAACTGCAGATCGATCTTTGGAGGATGAGGCTAAATACTTGCCGTTATGAGAGAATTGCAGAAACCACACTTCTTCCCTGTGTTGTCGTAATACCTGATCCAATAAATTAAACAACTCAAAGTGACGACTTAATCACTATGAGAACAATATTATGAAAGATCACAAGGATAAACTCTAATTTAGAAAATAATTCAGAAAATGGAACTTCAACAAGATATGTTCTCAATATTAATCTAGCATCTTTAGTTTAAAAAATCGTATCAAATTAACATGAAAATTGCAGTCCATTCAAGATATAATGCATCATTCACAGAACCAGATTTTAGGTTTTAGCCCGATTGATATTTGAGATAACATAAAATCTTTCTGGGTTTTGGCATAATTAATCACTCCTGATTCTATATGGACAAGAAAAAATGATAAAACTTTCAGAAGTAACTTAAGAGAGCAATGAGCAAAATCTCAAGTTTCTATTTTTCCTTTGTCATAGTTTTAAAAGATGTTCTTGTTGGAAGAAGTTTGAAAGAAAGATACTAACTACCTTGAATGAGTGTTTATAAAGGAATCAAGTCTCCCAAACCCATTTTTGTTATACACAACCACTCATACTCTATTCCTATGAGTCTATGACTAGACCTTCCCTTACCTTCTAAGGGACCCTGAATTAGAAGGGCAAGGTATTCTAAAACGTAACTTCCCGATCAACTTTATAAGCCTACTTGGGTATTGAGTATTTACTTGGTCTTTCACAATCAACGGATAGGAAGTAACACCCTTACAATAGATTTTACTAAACTGACCAACAATGTGAAGTTTAAAAAAGCGAATGAACTTGCATCTTGATGTGCACAAAGCTACATAAAGTAACTAGGCTAAGCATGGCATGTATTGAACCAACATAACCTTGAAAAGTAAAAATTCAACCACATTCCCTGTCGCATAGAGACTAAAGAAAGAGAATTAAAGATATTAATATTTGATCAGTGTTCTAAAAAGCGGCCTAGGCGCTAGGCGACAAAAAAATCCCTCCAGAAAATTAGGCGGGGCCTAGGCAGGCAAGCGGGCAAGGCGGGCAAGGCAGAGAGTTTTTTGTTTTTTTTAATAACTACCAAAACCAGATCTTAATATATTTATTTTTCTAATGATTTACCATATTCATAATGCAGGTTGTAGCATATCAAATCCCAACAAGAAGTGAACAAGATCAAGTCAAAATCAATAAATGAGTGTGAGTCCAATTATGGAGAAGAAGAGTTAGAGATATAGAGGGATATGGAGATGAGGACTATTAGTTTGTATTTTAAATTATTTGTTTGTGTTTGAACTTTGAATAATTGCATGTTTGTGTTTGAACTTTGACATTGGCAATATGGATATGTGTTTGAACTTTAAGCAAATGCATTTATTATCTTTATTATAGAATGTTTTGCTTTATATTATTATTTTATTTGGATAATGTAAGATAAATATTAAAATTGACTTAAAATAAAAAATCCCGCCTAGCGCCTTTTAGAACATTTTATTTGATAATGACCATGAGAGTAAGAATCAAAAGCATAATAATAATTACCTTATAATATTAACATAACAGTCGTAATTTTTTTAAAGCTTAAAATAGTAAAAGGAGATCAGCAAACACAACAAAGCGTCACTTTAAAATTCCATGTGCTAAATTATAGATAATATCATTTAGCAAAAAAATAATATATATATATATATATATATATATATATATATCTGCTTATGATCAGATGAAGGAACATACTAATAAAGAGCATGCACCTATGTGAAGCAAAAAACACCTTAACCTGTGACTACATTTCTAACCTGTAATGTTTTAGAAGGAATCTGATTTCTTCCACACTGATGATCAGAATATAATGACAGTTCACTGTTCAGAGTGTTGTGAAACACACAAGCATCTCTCTGCACGTCAAGAGCTTGTTCAACTAAATGCTCTAGCCTTCTTTCAGGTATCATGACTGCTGCAGGTAGCAACTTCTGCAATTTCTCTAGACAATTTGTTCTCGAGATTGCACCAGCATTGTCCTGACTGGAAAGTCCAAGGGCCAGAAACTGGGAAGGATAAATAATGTAGGCTGAAAGCTCATGAACTCGGCCGTCATTGATAGAAAGGGGGACAATTTCATTCCTCAGAGTACTTAGAGCAGCCATGAATTTTTCCTCTTTCAAGAGACCCAAGAATTTCTGTTCCAATATTAAGAAAGATGCTGATTTAACAATGGCTTCATCCAAAAGACCAATATTATGCAATGTGGCCAGACCTTCATCCCATTTTCCGTCCACCACTTTCTGCATAAACAAGGTTACGGCTGATGAGTGTAATGGTATCCCTGATTCTTCCTCTAGAAGAGTTGCAGTCTTTTTATAACCAAGAGAGTACAATGCCCTAGTTATGATCTTGATGAATTCCTGTTTTTTGATAATTCCTTTCAGACCAACTGTTTCATCATCTCTTTGGGATGAAACCAGCCTTGCCATCGAGTCTCCCGAAGAGCTCGATAATGTCAGTGTATGAAGCGCGTCCTCCTTTGAATCACCTGGGGGACCTTTTAAACGCTTCGAGGGTGGTTCAGTATCCTCTATACCTCCCATGAAATGTACAACTTAGCCCATATACGTTCTATGTACAAGCAGAACAAACGTACAATTGATAAGGCAAAAACTGGCACACAAACATGCGAGTTGAAGGGAATATGCATGCTTGGATGATAAAGCTTGATGTGTAAAAGGGTGCTGCAGCGCATACATCAACAATTTGTAGATATTAAGAACAAATTAAATCCAGAAATCAAAATGCCTAGACTCTGGTCAAACCTTTCACATTACAAAGAATAATCAAAAACCAGAAGTTCAACAATGATACTTGAAATCCAAAAAAAATAAAGAAAGATGATGAAACAGGCTAGCTACTTGTACAGAGTTTTTGTTAATGCTGGAGAGAATCATATAGTTAGTGTACTAGTGTATTCAATGATGACATTAATAATTACTACAAATTTCCAGTACTCATCAAAAAATGAAATAGTTACAACTTTCCAATAAAAGAAAAACGTATAGAGAGAATCTAATGCTAAAGATGAATTAAGAACATAATTGTCTCGTGTCTCTCAAACTTTCAGGTATAACTAATTGAAGTGTAATTACTTCAAATAGATCCAAAAATCCCAAAACCCCAAATCAAAAGTAAGAAACAGCAACAGCAACAAAAACAAATACAAGAAATCATAATCAAAAGAACAGAACATGAAGAAGAAACAATAAATTATTACCCATTTCTTTGATCAACACCATGTACAAAATATTGAATAAATAAATACATGACAGATTAATTAATCAGCAAAAAATATCAATCAATTACCGGAAATCATCAGCGACGATGAACAATCAGAGTCACCCTTTCTGTTTCTCAGAGTTCCAAAGATTTTACAAGAAGAAAACCCACCCCCACCAAGCCAATGAAGAAGAAAATGCCCAAGGATAAAGGGACCGACTTAGAAGAGAGAGAGAGAGAGAGAGAGAGAGACAGAAATACCAAAACCAGAAAAGTGCCGAAAGTTATGTACTACTGCTCTATAGTTAGCACATCAGTTCATTAAAAGACAAACACATTCTTGATTCTCTCTTTTTCCTTAGCCAATTTGTTAATAGCAGGACTCATAGATTAACTATATGAAATATAAAACACATACACGTAATTTAAATACTTAATATAACATTAAAACCCAAATCATGAATCAAAAAAACGGTAAAAAGCAGTAAAACACAAAGACCTAAAAAGGCGATCAAAGTTAGAGATCCAAGAATTTTTGCAAAGAGAAGTATAACCTTCCATTTTCAATTTCAACACAATAAATTCCTTGATATTCTTACTTTTCCCCATATCTTTCAAATACAAGAGAATTTTCTCAAGAACTTGATTTCATCATGGGTATCTGTAAATTTAGATACAGATTTTCATAAATTATATACATAGATTTATTATTTATTTTTTATATATAGAATAGAATTAGAACACTAACGAGGATGGTTTTGATTTTTTGTTGGTAATATTCTACAAGAGGGTATTTCGGACATTTAAAAAAAACACTTTTGTTGGTAATAATCTTCTTGTTTTGAGCTTTTGGTAGTTAGGCACTTGGCATTGAGACGATAAAAAGAAAAGGAAATGTTACTGCGAATCTAGTTTCCAATTGTTTAGGCTTGTTTTCTTTTCTTTTTTTGGAATATTTTTTTCCCTTGTCACAATTGATTTCTCTCTCCTAATTTTACAACAAAGAGAAATGGCAGGAGTTTATCTTTGCGTGCAGGTAACCAACCCAAGGCATAAATTTGTACAAGATTGGAATATACTTGGTTATATGACAAACTTGTTTGTCGAATTAATTAAATATAATGAGATTAAATAAGATTATAAAATTGACTCACCATATCAAATATGTTGTTCATCAACATAATTCGCAATAAACAAGTTACTTACAAAGTCTCAAGATATATCATTTTTCTTATAATTAAACTTCTAGTTTAGGCACGTGATAAATGTATTTTCAGTTTTTACCATTTGTGTTCCATTTTAATTTTAAATCAAGCAAATTTGTTATTTTATTTATCCTTAATTTTGATTTCAAATTTGTATTTATTTTTATTATCCGTTTTATCTTTTTATTTTTCAACTGAATTGTCAAAAAAATTATATAAGTAGATTGATTCTGAAATGAAGGATGGGTAATGTTGTTGATGGCTTGATTTGGACCATTCAATTCTGTATTACATAGATCATGTAATACAGAATTCCACAGTGGGATTTCTATATTAACAGCACAGTTGAGATACGTGTGAGGCCTATGTCCGTGCATACCAAATGTCGACCAAGATAAAATTATGTTCATGTCCATATTAAATTATGTTGCAAAGGCGGCCAACACTAGCTTATCTCTTTCTTTATAAAGAAAAAACCTTTATAAACAAATACAGTATTATATATAGATATAGTTTGTACTAGATACAGGATAACAAATAAGCAAATCCAAAATACAACAGTAAACAGTACATTAGACCCTTTTCTTCCAAAACATGATTAAAAGTATACCCAAAAAAAAAAAGTCCTCAATGCTCAAGATGTAGGGACAACTTTGGAACAAAATAGCGGCCGAGAGCAACTGTTGTGCTCCCAAGTTGTAGTCGCATTGTCAAGCTAGGTATCAGCATTGGCATTTTTACCATTGTATCTAATATATGTATGTATGTCTATATCTATGTGAAGATTACTGCACCACATTGGAGGTTCTTTTGGCACTCTCTTTCACCATGGTTTTGACGAAGAGCTCCCCTGCTCTGTACGAGGACCGGACCTGGAAAGAGGCATTATGTTAAGGATGCTCTTGTAAAAATTCTTACTAAGCTTAAGATAATGAAATGGGGAAATGGGGAATTTAAAAGTTTTTTTTGTACAGAGAAATCAAAAAGTTCACTCAGATTTGGCCCACCTTAAAATCACTGCAGCTGAGCCAAATCGGTCTAATCAAAGTAACCAAGTTTTCAAGAAGCCAATCTGAGTTTCAACTTTCAATTAATTTTATGAAATCCTATCATCTTGCTAAACCAACTCAGCCAAGTTTTATGTAATGATCAAGCATCAACATTGTTGCATAAATTTTTTTTAGATAAAGATAATTACCAGGGCTCCACTGGCTACATAACGGAAACCAATGGACTCTCCATACTCCTTCCAGAAGGAAAATTTCTCAGGCGTAACGTACTCTTTGACAGTGAGATGTAATGGAGTTGGCTGCACCAATAGAACAATAGCAAGTTAGTATTGATGTACTAATAGGCCTTGAATGGGCAGAGGCTGCCTTTTAGATGCCTGGAAACTGAATAAACTTGAGTTACCACCCTCTAACATTACTCCTCCTTAACCGAGTGTAACTTGTTTTAGAGTCCAGAATTTAAATCTTAGTTTACTAAATTACTCTTTTTGTACTTACTCCTATTAAACAAAATAGCATCAGGGTTTATTAGAAATAATTCAGAAAGCTTTGAATAGTCAAAACAGTAAGTGGCTAACCAGAAAAAGTAGTAAAAAAAAAGGCACTCTTTAGGGGATGTAAGGATATTATGGGGTAGGGAAATCTCAATGAACCAGAAACAATATTCATTCTAGCCAGGGGCTGTTTAGGAGTGGAATTTTCTCCATCACAATTCAGCATGTCAAGTTATGTCCTCAAGACAGGTGATTAGCTGGACTAAACTCAGACCAGCTAGAGACTACGGAATCACAAGGCCAGTGATGCCAAATGGTTTATACTCTAGCTCACCTGTAAATATTGTCCAAGCGTCAAAATATCAACGTCTATGGCCCTTAAATCAGTCATGGCTTCCTTCAGCTCATCATCAGATTCTCCAAGTCCCAACATTATAGAAGATTTTGTTATCATCCCCTCTTTGACAAGCTTTGCGTGTTTTAGAACAGATAAACTCTGGTCATACCTGCATATGTATATAACTACAGTGCTTAGCAGCCAACTAGAAAGGGAAAAAAATGTTACACAATTCCAGGGACGACAAATATTTTATTTGCAAGATATATAGTGAGTTCTTAGCTGAAAGGATACAAAGTAAAAAGCTAGAAAAAACACAAGGATACACAAATTTAACCTCGAATGTTTCACTTACATAAATGTCTTCAACTCATAAGGTGGGTTCATGGTTTCATGCATAATTAAGGGTGAATTTTGCTTAGTAATGATAAGATGCAAGAATATTAAGGTGGTCTTAGATCTCTAGAGTCTAGATATACTGAAAGGGTGAGATAAAGATTTATTTTGCTGACTCTAACAACTCTTTTTTTGCTTAAGTTTTAAATGCAATACGCATTCAAGTTATATTTGAATACAGGTAGTGTATTTAGTTTAAAAAGACAACTTTCTTTCCCGTGTTTATCCCCAACAAAGTTGAAGAGCTAACCAATAAGAGTGCAACTAATATTCCTTTAGCAGCCTATGCTAAGGATTTCACTGATTATCTCCGATGATTGCTCTCTACCACAAAGCTGCCTTAGGATGCACCAATTTGCGAAAAAACAAAATTTTCAATTGCTATTTGTGTGGATTACAAATATAATCCAAACAGCTCAAGTTGTGGACTGGTACCACCCAATAAATTAAATCTGGACAGTCAGTTGGCATCTGAATGGGTGAATACTGAGCAACCTTATCATCAAGTACAAAATGGTTTAATGATTAAAAACTGCAGAAGTCAGAACGTCAACAAAAGTAAAAGTAACATCTGAAGAAGAATAAAGGGACTGGGCAGAAAATTCTTGTCAGTGAGAGTAGTGATTTTTCAGAGTCATCTGCATATGATTCAGTAAGCTTTGTTAAAAACTTGTACACTACCCCTACTTAATGAAAATTCTACGAATATCTAACTAGAAACTGTTAACCACTGCTCAGGAAATGAAAAAAAAAAAAAAAAAAACAAAGGCTGCCAGTTTTACTAATTTTACTGAAAATAAACGAGAGATGAATTTTCAACAACTCACCCTGCCCGGGGATCTCTAACGATTCGCTGGAGTCGTTTAACAGTCTCAATGTTGTGAGCAAAAACATCCAATCCTGAGTGTACCAGAGTTGATACCGCATTTAGGTCACCCCTGAAATCAGAAGTTAAACACTCAACCATGATATCAGGCTTCAGCTTCTGCCGGAGCATTTAAAGGGTGCATATCAGAACTCTGTTTGTACTCTAATTCTCTTCAAAATATGCATGCAAAAGGAAATTCAAAAAAATAAGTAGTTAATTTCTTTCGTCAGGGAATTATAAGTACATTCATAGCTTTGACAGTTTCTGCAAAATGTCCACTCCCACCATCAGGTATATCATCCCGATCAACACTGGTTAGAACAATATAATCCACGCTGCAAGATAAGGAACCAAAGAGTTTATTTATTACCAAAACAATAATGCATAGCCCAATTTATTTATGAGCAAACGTGAAGCAAAAAAAAAGGTTCAACTGCAAATGGTGTTATTAACGCTAATACGTTGTACATCAAACTTGAAAGATTTCTTACTTTTTATCTTATCGACTCCTTTTGAAGGTGCACCATGTTAGTTACTTCCATAGAGGTTGCAAAATAAGGAATGTTCAAGCGTAAACAAGTAAAAATAAGAAGTGACAGCAAATTAATTACTTAATCAGGATGTCTCCATACTAATTGCCAGTCAAACTCCACTTATGGTCTAGGGCAGTCATAAATAAGTAGTTTTATGCAATACCTTCAGCTTGTTTTTGTTTCAAAGAAAAAAAGGGGTCTCATGAATCCTCTATGTCAAGTTACCACGCGTTCTTAAAGCTTAAATTATTAGAAAATGAGTCCAACAACGTATGTCATACTTTACCACTCACGAGTGATTGTATGATAGTAATCACAAGCAATGTAACTCAACAGTAATCCTGTTATAGTCCAAACCAAATTTGCATGGTTTTCAGTATTATGCATCTTGTAAGTAAGAAACACGTGAGTGTGTGCGCGCGACGAACATGTTTGTACATATATGAATGTATAAAGTAGTTGTGACTATGTACCCCCAACTAGCAATAGCTTGGGCTGTGTTCTGTGGTTCCATTGGATCAGGTGGTGCAGGGTTTCTACTAGTTTTCACAGCACAAAATCTGCAGCCACGGGTACAAGTATCCCCAAGAAGCATAATCGTTGCTGTTGCAATACCATCCCCATCTCCATTCCAGCACTGCCCAAAAACATTTCTTATATCAAATAGAAGTTTTCATTCGTAATTAATTCTTTCAAACAGAAAAACTAAATCAAAGCAACAGCATAACAATACAAAGCTAATGGAAATAATTTACTTGTAATCAAAAAACAAAAAATGTAATTATGCATTTTGGCGCATCTCAGAAAAGGATCTTTACAATTTCTTCTTTCTTTAAAATTTTTTCTCCAAAGCTTATGATAAAGCTTAGAATACAAGTACAGATATACAGCAATAACTACTAAAATAAAAGGACATAACCAAATGGTAAAAACAGAATATTTTTTTGTATAATACCTCTCCAATATTGGGGCATTGGGCTTCCTGGCAAACGGTGTTGAGATTGAGGCGAGTCAAAGTTTCCTTCACCTCCTCATATTTCTGACCTTGTGGGGCTTTCTGTCGCAGCCATTCGGGTTTCTTTACATTCGGATCCCTCCCAGTAAATGGGCCCATCCCACCTGGGTACGGCGATGAATTCGAGGATAATAACGAAGAAGAAGGAGAGGAATTATCAATTTGTGGAGCTGGGTTCTTCAATTCGACAGCATTAGTGCTATTCTGTGAAGTGGCGGTTGAAGAAGACAAATCACACCTGATTATGGCAGTTCTTCTAAAGGGTGGATAATAAAATGAGGAAGAATAAGAAGATGGAATTGCAGGTTTTAACATGAAATGGTGTTGAATCATCATTCTTCTTCTTCCTTCCGATAAACAGATACAGCAGAAGGACGAAGAGAATAATAGAAAGGAGTGAGATGGAGATGGAGGAAATGAAGAAATAATGAGGAAGTACAGAACTTGGGTCTCTCCGTCTCAAAGTTTAAAACTTTTTGCTGGCTGGTTTGTTTGGCAGATACAAACTGTAAACAAACAAAATACTTGTACATTTGACCCAATAATCAAAATACACTGTAGTATTTGTACTAATTTTAAATAAATTATTTATATTTACAATTAATTCTCCATGTACTCTGTAATGGGAAATTTATAAAAGAAGATTTTCTTATTTTCTCCTGCTAATTTGTAGAGAAAAGAAGACAATGTTATCCTTGTTAGTAGTTTTATACCAAGTGTCTTTAATTAATTATATAAAATGTGATTATTTGTTTCATGTTTGGTCGATTGCATTAAAAGAAATGAACTAATATTTTATATAAAAAATTGATATTTTTACAAAAATTTTAATAGCGAGTGAAAGTAAAAAATCAAAAAAAACTAAGCTTCATAGTTAATACTTTGTGATTATTTCCAATTTTCCATACCACTTGTACTCCCAAATCTATTCACTGAAATTCCATAAGTTTGCTCTGAAAATTAAAACGAATATTCATTCATCAACAAATGGTATAATATATGAGATGATGAAGAATGCCGGGTATTCCACCAAAAGAAGAGCAGAGCAATTTACTTGGCGTAAACAATAGTGACTGAAATAATTTACTGTTTAATTAATCTGTGAAAATGATAGATGAATAAACACTGAGCAAAATTTATCAAAAGTTTACATGTACTAAAGAACATTGCCAAAAAAAACCCAAGTATCCTTACAAACTAACTACTCTTGGTGGGTAAACTCTCCAAAATTCTCTCCTATAACTGAAAGACAGCACACGCCAACTCCCATTGCCTAAGATGGGTTAATTATGTTAGTGAATTAAGGAGCAGAAGACGAGCCCTCGCTAAAATCTTCTGAATCTGAACCATCAATCATCTTCTCAAGTGATTCCATATCCCCAGCTTCAGAACTTGTGTGCATCCTAATCTTTTCAGTATCTTCACTGAGAAATTTTAGAGAAGCATGAAAACTTTTAGACATTATTAGTTGCATTTATTAAGCTGTACAAGTTTAAAAGAAAGAAGCTTACTCTGATACCCCAAATATTTCTTTCACAATTAAGGAGCTCCCCTTTGAACAAAACTCTGGCAGCTGGTCCACAAGGTAGTACAGAAAATTTTAACTTAATTAGACCAGCTAAAAATGAGAAGCATACTCATAATTCCAGCCTTAAATTATAGAAAAACACTTCAAATAAATGTCAGCAATTGTTGGTTAGTTTGTCTCGAAATTCAATGGAACCGTGAACTGGCAATATAAGGCAATATACAACTAAAAGGAAGATGGCAGTTTGCAATACAAAATGGCTTTTAAGCCTATTACCTCAGATAGATAATAAACTTTTCCAAAAAGAGCTTGCACAGCAAGTTTTCTCTTGAAACCCCTTGCAGAATATCCCGACATATCCATGACAACTGGACCTGAAATGCAATAGACAAGTTGTCAGTATCTAATAGCAGAGCATCAATATATAGGTACTCTTAGTTTGGCATTCCTCCTATGTAGTCCTAAAGGTACTCATCAGGCCAGTAAAGATTAAGGACAGAAAGAACTCCATCACCATAAAACATACCGTCCACCAGCAGGACAATGCATTCCTTGTCCTTTAAAAGCTGTTTGGCATAAAACTTGATGCGGACAGTAAGTGATCCCAGAAAACTTAAGGGCAAAAAAATACTCGGTGTTGGTTCACTCAGAGGCACAAGCCACATGACTTAGGGATTGGGGACCATAACCTATGATTCTTGCATTCACGATTTGTTTCAAAAAACTTTAATAAACACTACAATCATGTCACTGTTACACTGAGGCAACAGCATATCATATACTCACTCCGTCCCAAATTAATTACTCAGTTTTAACTTTTTAAAGTCAAATTGACCATTTTTAAAACTAATCTTTTTATTATTTTTGCTAAAATATAGGAGAAGAGATTATAACAAAAGAAAGTATATACAATTTATTAATAATCCCAATTTTTATAATTTTAGAAATATATTTATATATGCTTAATTATTAATTTTAAAAATAGTCAATTTGACTTATAAAAGTCAAAACTGAGCAATTAATTTGGGACAGAGGGAGTATTTTGTAACATCAAACATTTCTATGGAATTCCAATTCTGGGTGCAACTTGTAATTTCTTATGCCGACTGAAAAATCATTTTTCCTCTGAGGATTAAGTGGGTAAGATCCAAACTAACACAGTAGGTTTAATCATAAATGCATCAAAGATTTTACTTGTCCAAGTTCGTTTCTTCAAACCATAATTAGCCACTTCTATAAGGTGACTGAAATCTCTCAGGTGTGAACACCTAAAGCTTTGTAGATCAAGAATATTCTCTGTGCATCCTCTATTGTTAATCAGAATATCCTGTATAGAATGATTTTTAACACCGTGCACAAGAACGTGCAATATAACACATGATTGAAGAACAAAATTACCTTTGTCTTTCACAATCCTCCTTGAAATTTCTTGCAAAGTTTCAGCTACTTGAGAATCATCCAACATAGATACTTTTCTGAGGTGGATCAAATTTGCAACCAATTCTGGGTTAAAGGGTTTTTCGTTCAACACATAACGAATGTATTTGCGTAAAATCTCCTCCATGTTAAAACCTGTCTGAATATCCAATAACAATGTCACTAAACTGAAACATATAGTTTCCCAGTATATTAGATGACTGCTTGACAAATATCACAAGCATGCAAGGTTGACACGCATTACAATGACCAAAAACAAAATAGCACCTTAAAGTTTTTTTAGGACAAATAGGAAACGTATCATGGTTTTCCATGTAATACGAATGGTTGTGTGTATATTATAATATTTCTCTTTCTTCCTTTAAGTGCAAGACAGACAACCCTGTTTGGAAAGGGATTAACTTTACTTGACAAATTATGGAGGGTGATAACAAAATTCATCTACTTTAAACTAATATTTTGTATTCTTTTCATTTTAGTTTTGACAGATAGAAAGATATCTATAATTTCTTTGATTATATGCAACAACAACAAAATTTTAAGGAATGGATTAGATGAAACTTTTCTTGGATAAAAGATGTAAGATAGAAATATTGGATGAAACTTAGAAAAAATAAATAATGAAAGAAATTTCCTTTAGATAAAAATAATAAAAGAAACTATTGAAGCAGCAAAACTTTAATCATGATTTAGGTAAGAAACATTTAAAAAAAAAAACAGTAAGGATTAAGGAATCTTTGGAACTTTTTGTTGAAATTTATTATGAAGCCTTGTTCTGTTCCTCATAATTTGAGAGCTTGCTGCTTGTCAGAGTTTAGGGTTTGTACATCAGACGATGTAAGACTCTGTGAGTGGTGCTTCCATGCTTACATTGATATTCTTACAGGGTTTTGGAATGAGAGGAATGCCATTTTTTCTCAACAGCTATCTGTTTCTGCATTTACTTTAGCATATTGGCTTGTGGTTACTGTGTTACTATATTAGATATTAATAGGAATTAACGGGTTGCCCTTTATTAAGGACACTGTTATTTTCTTCCACTACTTTTTTATCTCTTTGGGGGGCTTCTTGTACTCCTTGATTGCCTAATCTCTTCTTCCTAATATAATTTCTTCATACATCTAATAAAAAAATCAAGTAAAACCAATATGTGTGTATCAATGCAATTTCTAAAAGTCAAACCACCACAGTAGAGAGATACAATTCAGTCAAACACCTATGTTAGTTTATATGGGAAAAAAAGAGACATCAGGGGATTAGATCAAAGATGTAGGATGCATCTACCTTTTGCATTAGGTCCTTCAAAGCTGATTGTTCTACTCCATCCCTTCCTTTTTCAAATAACTCATCTATTGATTTACACAGAACAGCATTTTTATTGACCTGAAAAGATTATTGCTAATTAGGTCACTACACATGCATTGAGAACAAATTCAGATGTTTCTTTAGGTTAAACAAAATAACCTTCAAGACTAGTATTTTAACAATTGACAAGCGTTTAGTTAAAACAGTGTACTGGCTTCTCAGAAAACATGGGGCACAGATCTAGCTCATGATTTGTTCCAATACACAGAACATGCCTGTGACATCGTTGAAAAATCTACTTATAAAAAAAAAAATTAATTGACAAATTAGCAGAGCTAAAAGAATAGGAAAAGTAATCTCTAGTCAGTTATTTAGTGTTTAGAGCATCTGAAGATTTCCTTTCATAGACTTTTGAAATTTGCCTTCTATCCCATTACAACCGGTTGCACTACAACCAACATATAAGATTATAAATCATGCCCATATATCAGTGTATGCTTTTGGATGTTTTGTGTGTGGGTGCTTGAGTGTATAACCTTTACATCTCAATCTTTAAATTAGTCAAAACTACCATGGACACACAGATAAAAGGGTGATTGCTCCTGAAGCTGTTTGGGTTATTGCCATCGTCATTGAGGCCAGGTGAGCTACTGCATGTTATTTGGACTATGTCTATGAGGAAAACATAAATTTTGAAGGGAAAAAAAAAAGCACATACTTTTGGAAGAAATAGAATGCCCTTTCAAATGCTTTAAGCAATACAGTCTGTGTAATGGTGGATCATAACAAATTTGTGATTTGTCTAACTTATAAAAAATAATAGAGTTGAGAGAAAACACACAAGAATGTGAAATTGCTTAAACACATTTTAGACCCAGAAAACAAAAATCATAAACGAAAGTTATGCCAACATAAGCCAAAAACTAACAACTGGTGAATGAATAGACTGACCAATTTGCGGCGCAACTCTCTGGGAGAATTGAATTTGCGAATGGTCTTGACAAACGCAAAAACGAAAGTTATGCCAACATAAGCCAAGGGTACGGCCAGCATCCAAGGAAAAGAGCTCTGGCCAACTCGGGGACCAGGAATCGCCTGAGTCACTGAGCCAGTGAACTCGACCAGGTCCAGCGCCTTCTCTTGTATCCACGGCAACTCCTCCTCCTCTTCTTCGTACAGCTCCTCCTCTTTCTTATTCTCTGCTTCTTTTTCAGGGTTTGAATTTGTATTTCTTGTCGAGGCGGCAGCAAAAACCAGCCGCCGGCCGGAGGAATTGACGACGGAGGAAAAGGAGCAGGAGGAAACTGAGAATAAGGGCTTGTGGGTGTGCCTTAAATTGTTGAATAAAGATGAATTATTGGTAAAAGAACTGATTTTTCTCGTTGTTGTAGATTTAATTGACGGGGATAGGCTTGGGCGAAGACATTGGGAAGCATAATAACAATAAGAAGAAGCAGCCACAGACATTTTTTCTTTATGCTTTATGGAGATTGGGGAATATAAAAGAATCAAAGACTTTCAGTTGCGTGCAATGGAAATTGGGTTTCTCCGGTAGCTGGCGGTTGTTGTGGTGGTAGCGGCAGGCAGCTGCTCAAGTGCAGATGGGTTAAGGTTCGTGTAGTGGGTTTTGTATAGTCAGAAACATTTTTTTGGCAGTGTACGGCCTTTTAGAACAGAAAATAAATAATTCTTCCAAAATATATATATTTTCGATACTTTTGAAATCCCACAAAGAAGTCCTATTTTGCTTTAATTGAATATTAATTAAGTTATGAACTCTTACAATTTTAATCAATATGAATTTATTAAATTTTAACTAATACAATATTTAATTATACAGATTATTTAAAAGTACTAAATAAAAATATTATTATTATTATTATGTTAAAATCAATTTTTACATCCCAAATTAAAATTTTAAATTCATAAATTAATTAAGATAAAACTTAAATGGACTCTCTTTCCTATTCAATTATTTAACTTCAATTTCTGTTTGACATTCTCCTCATACTAAGGTTCATGGCATACACATTTGTGTGTAATTTAACAAATGAGAGTAAGAAAATTGATATGATTGTTTAAATAGAGAGACAATATGATTCCAAACTGAAAATGCTCTTTTAGAAGATATTAGTGTATATTTAATAATTACAGTGTATTTATAAATTAAAAGCTTTAAAAAAAATTGTGTTCAAAAAGATGTTAAAGAGAAAAAGTACAAGAAATGATCGATAGAAATCATTTCCATATAACAATATAATTGAAGAAAATAATTAGCTAGCAGTTTAGTAACAAATCATAAAATAGGCTTATTGCAATATACACATACGTTCTCATGTGCATTTAGCCACCAAAAGCATGCAATACAAGTAGCATGCATGAAGATCAAAAAGCAATTGTAAAATGAATCATGATTGAACTACAAGAGAATGCACTTAAATACTCGTATTTCCAGCAGTTCAAAAAGCTGTAATGAAAATTCAGAATCAACACTTGATTGGATGGATCATATTACTAGAATAGGACTAGTTTCGATACAAAAATCAGACGTAACTATTGAGGTAAAAAGCATTTGAAACTACAAGATATGTGAATCCTGTTTCAGGAAAATGTCAATATAATACAATAATTTGAACACAGAGATGATCTGCGGACCGATGGCTTCATTCCCTACTACTCCTCGTAGGTTTGGCAGTTTACATGTTCCAGTAAAGCTGCAGGAGACAGATTTCACTAATAATCTGAAAGTTTCGGACAATGCAAAGCATCACCGCTACTTCTGGACCTGGCATTACAGAACAGAGAAAATGTCAGCTTTAGTACTAATGGATGAGACAACTTCACTAAATGTTCCTTCAGATTAGATAATAGGCAGCAATCAAAATGCGCAATGTTTACATATGAATCAATGATTGCAAGAAAAGGAATATTGACTATTCAATTTTGTGTTAACGTAGCATTCAAGTGTCAATTGGATTCAAACCATCTTTTCGACAGTAAGGGACCTCAATAGGGAACAGTTGGATATTACCCATAAGAAGTATCTTTAAGCGAAAAGAAAAGAATATCAATGTAAGAATGAAGCATGTCTCCTAAAACATGCCAAATTTACTTTTCAAAAAGGCAAGTGGCTTATCAGAGTACTGCTGAACACTAAGCTTCTTGAAATATACTTCATCAACTTAATGTAGCAATTTTAATTACATAAATACATTAAATGTAGGATGAATTCAATTAGTTCATTTGTCTATTTAAAGATTAAAGTGTCCATGGCTAACTGCAATTCTAAAAGCTAGGCAAACCCTGTTCAAATAATGTAAAAGATTTCCATGCATCTACTTTCCATCCCTACACAACACTACAAGGCCAAAACTCTAGGCAAATGGACTCTACTTATTAGCTGCTAAAAGGACGTACCCTAAATTTTAAAAACCTCAATAAATATAAGCAATTAAACACACAGTTAGAAGACAGAACTTCAGCAAAACTATCAAGGTCTTATATATCTATGTATTTGAATTTGATATTGAATCATGTTTTCTACCCAACTCTTATATATATGTGTAGGTGAATTTGATATTGAATCATGTTTTCTACCCAACTCTTTCTTCAGTTGAATAGCAAATGATAGACTTCCACGTTATCAGTTCATGAAAAAACATTCCACAAAAAATAGCTATAGAATTCCAAGAAATGTGTTGGAGCTTATTCTGAAAATTGCTCTGAAGTAGTCCTAGATGACCAATAAGTTGGCAAGTTATAGAAACTTTGACGAAGTAGAAGACATTGGGAATGCATAGATATTATGGAAGCATCATATGCACATTATCAAGGAATTTAGACTATGAAGTCACATGGGCGACATACCCATTGGTGCCATTCTGAATATTCTTTAACTATTAACTAGTCATAGAAAATGATTGATTTTCAATCATTTGGTTTAAGTTTAATCAGAAAATAAAAAATAAAATTAGGTGATGTAGAATGAAACATTTTTAGATAAAAAACTGAATGAAATATTTAGAAGGCCAGGGATTCTTATTGAGAAAGGAAAATTAAGGGGTAGAGGACTAAAAGGGTAAGGTAGGATGGGATAAGATTTGAATTCAGGATGAAGCATTAGGGTATGAGGCTTTAATTAGTGATAAACATAAACCTAATTGCTGCCTAGGGCACTGTTAACAGACTAACAGTAACATTAAACCAGTAAGTTATGATTTGCTTTTATTGAGTTTTGAGCTGCAAAAAGTTGATTCCTTATAGAAGGAAAGGATTGGACTTAATGAGATAAAACTCCAAGACTGCTTAAGGCACATTTACACTGTCTGGCTGCATCTATAAGTTAAGAAAAACAAAATCCTAAAGTGTCCCATAGCTTTTCTAATTTTCAGCCGGTACCCCAACTAGTTTGGGATAAAAGGTATTGTTGAGTTAAGTAGTGGAGTCTCAAGCCTCTCAACAGAACCATAGATAATTCTGATTTTAATCAACTACAATCTTATTATGGGTACAAGGGTAGAAGCATAAGTTATGCTAATTAGAAACTCTATAAAAGGAAAGTCCTACTAAACAAAATGACAAATAAAACAAGGTCTTCACTCTTCACAAAGTGTCATCCTTTTAGAGGGACCCCAATTGGATTCACCATTGAAAGTCATTGATATGATCTGATAACAAACATTCCCTCCTATCACAACTACCATGCAAATCTTACACCTTAATTGCTCTTCCATAAATTCATCCCCGTAACTGCCACCGCAAGCTCCTCCTATTCCATGTACGCTATTCCTCTGCTTTTATTCCACGAAGGAAACAGCCTTAGTTAAGCGAAGGCCTTCACAATAGGCTATGCAACATTTCTTCAACTACATAACTACACGAAGGACTTCCTATCTCAATCACCCATCTGAACAGCAATTCTTATGTTGTCACAACTTCCACCTCTAAGATTGCAATAAGCCTATTGTTTAAAATAACATTAAAATTTTCACAACATTGAGCGGCCATTTATAATATATTTATCTTCAATCTTTCAAACTTCCCATTACCAGAAATTCTTTAATTACTATTGTCAATTTATACTAGAACCATAAATTGTTACCAAATTAACAACCTTAGTTCATCCCACATGACACAAACTATACAATTAAAAGATAAATATCGTAAAAATCACATCTTTAAATAGGAATCGCACTGCAAGTGGATTTACATCAACAAAACCCTCACAAAGCCAGGGTCAAAATGATAACAAGAATAAAGGGTATCAAGAAAAATAAATAAAGACCCCTTACCAAGATGACCAAAATAGGAAGGATAAAATGAAAATAAAAAGGAAAAATCAATTTTTACCTTGAAGGGGAAGAAACCATCTTCGCCTGTGAAGTAGCCTTGGGCGCGGAGGAGGCAATGCCAGGGTCCTGAGACTGGGTTGGAGTTAAAAGGGACATTTTCGAGACCTAGTCTAAATTATTTTTTAGAGAGAGAAACTTATAGTATTCAACAGATTTCTTGATTTTCCTTCTGGCACAGCTTCAGCAAACAGTGAAACTGTTCCCAAGAGTGTCTCGGCGTTTCTCTCTCTGTCTCCAGGTCAAGGGTTACTGTGGGTTTTAGAAGGGTTTTTCCTTGCACGAATCACGATACGGGGTGCAATGCCTATGCACTACATCCATCCGACCAGCTGTATCATAGCTTGCTTCAATTTCCTCATTTTAATTTTCTTTTTTTCAAGTACCTTTTTTTCTCTTCTGAACCGTGTTTGAGAGAGTTTTTTAAAAAAAAAAAAGAGAAGAAAAAGAGAGGAGAGAATTTTATTTTTTTTTATCAAAAATGAGGGAAATTTAAAACAGAGATTAGAAATCATTTGCTTGTGAGTTATTTTGTAGGAAAAAAACAGAAAAAAGACAATGAGAGAAATATTAATAAGTATAGATTTATTGTCTTTAAATTGTTAATAATTCATATTAATTTTGAGATTAAAATATTTAAAATTGACTTTGCAAGTCAATAATAATCTTAGATGGATTATTTCCTTTCTTATTGCTTTTAATTAACTAACAAATGGCAAAATACAACCTAAATACTATAAAAAAAATAAGAATTTAAAGGGAATAAGGTCTTTGTTTTGTTTACGTCGATTGTCTCTTAATTAATTTGTCTCTTGTTTCGTTAAGAGGCGTGATCTTTCTTGTTTTTTTTTCTCATTACCTCCGAATGCCTCTTAATCGGTAAAGCAGAAAATGAAATCTTAATAATTAAGAGGTACCTCTTAATGAATTTTTTGATAATTTTTTTATATAAATACATTCAATAATATTATGTACTCATTTTTATTAAATTGAATATTTAAAATTATTAAATAAAATTTTACCCTTTAAAATGGTAAAATAGTGTCATTAAGAGACAACTTATTTTTAAGTTATCAAATAATTTTTTAGATTCAGATCTCATAATCATTCAGATGATCTAATTTATTAAGATATCATAATTATTCAGATCTTAATTCTCAGGTTTATCAAACACAACCTAAGTTTTCTTCGGTAACTATCAACTATTATAAATCTTGACACTGAGAATTCTATTTATCATAATTTGACCCCTATAATGCGAGGGGAAAATATAATAAAAAATTGAAAACAATATATATTTTAGAAAACAAAAATCCGGTTATTTGTTCCTTTAAATTCAGCATCAACTATAGATCTATAGATCTAAATAGTATGATAGCATGATAATGAAAAATTGATAATAAACTTGAGAATATTGTGTTAATTTATACTATTATCAATTTGAATATGTTTTTTTTTTGTTGAAAAAAAAAGGTAAAAATTAGACTCTGTTTATTAAACAAAATAAAACAAGGATATCTACGCCATTCAGATTTTGACTGGACCATGCAAAGTTTTAGGCTAAAATTGCGGTAATAATATGCAAGGATAAAAACCTACCATTATCATTTTGTCATGTTTAGGAGTGACAATGGTTGAGCAGATGATGGTGAAAGTTTAGAAGGGGAAAAGGACAAGACTTTTCTTCTTCTTTTTTCAATCTAAATAGCCCTCAGAAACGAAAGGAAAGTAAAGTAGTAAAAATCTGAATGGTTTGGGAGGTAATTATAAAAGAAATGAAAATATGTTACCATACCAATAATACCATCCTACTTGCTTTTGAACATATCATGTTTTTCTGTTTGACACATAATAAACTCAAGTTTCATCGAGGAAGCTCTTTTCTCTCATACCCATCTCACAACTTTTGGAAGAACTCTATATAAATGCAGGAGAGAGAGAGAGAGAGAGAGAGAGAGAGAGAGAGAGATTTGATAAGTCATTTTTCTGGATATCCAAAACGGCAAATCAAAGAGAACAAATATAAGAGACTAACTTTTATAGATATCGAACAGTATAAACTACAATATCCAATGCCAAGTAGAAGTGCAAGTCTAATGAACCAATTGACAAACTACTTACCTTGTCTTAATTTCAGTCTGTTACACTAATTTCAAGAAATAAAACTTGTGTTAGTAGCCTGATGATATAAGACAAGGACCCTGCTAGATACTATTGGGGACAAATACACAAGCAGGATTGAAGTAAATAATAGGACTTGGAATAAAAGCCTGTTCCAAGATGTTCTCTGACATTCAATAATTTTCTCAATTTATTGAATGATCAAACTTAAGAAGCAGAATATTGTTCAGCAATAGCTCAAACAGAAATGAGAGCATGTGATTTCTGTATCTGCAGTCAGCAGCGTCTCCCACAACATTTAAAATGGAAAAACAAAGCTCCTTATATCCTTGCAATATGTACACGAGTATCACTTGTAAGTAATACAGGATATGTATACCTATGATACCCCATACTTAAGGAGGGGGTGGGGTCATTGAGGAGTATGTTGATTATTTCAAACATTATCCGGCCAGAACTCCCTGAAGAAGGCCCGCTCAAATTCCTTCTCTTGCATCTTCTTTTCAATCTCTAGCATCTTCCTCATCCTTTTAGACATTTTCTTCGACTTACCTCTACCAGACAACTGAGACAAGTAACATAGTTAGTGCATAGACAAATAAGAACCCCCAAAAAAAAAAAAAAAGGAAGAAGAAAAATCAGGAAAGGTCATTCTTTTTTGTTTGTAAAGTTCTCTAATTACTAGTTCACCCCAAATTGTTGCTATCATACTTCATGAACAGGATTATAATTTGATAAACAGAAACATAAATCATGCAAAACAAATGCAAGGTCATGGGGCAGAAGTGCTGATGAACAACTTACTTTGTCAGTATTCCCATCAGGAACAGAATCTTCAAGACTTTCTGAGCGTGGTGTTCTCTTTACTTTATGTGCTCCCACACCCCGCTTATTCTTATCTTTATCTGCTCCCAGCCCCCGTTTATTCTTCTTCAAATAAGCTTGTACAGGTTCCAATCTCCCCTGTTTAACACCAAAAAGAAGATTCATTATCTACATAATGGGAATACACACAACTACGTAAAAAGAACTTATGGCCGAAGAATGAATAAAAAAAACGCATATAACTCTGACACGTCCTTCTATGCACTAAACTAAATCTTGGCACAGAAGATGATGATTTTTATTTGCAACCTAAAAGAACTCTATCACCAAGATAAGTCAAAAAAAGATTGTCTCGAGTTCCACAAGTAAACTTTATATCCACAAACCCAACTACGTGAAATTAAGATCAACTAGTCTCAACTCAAATAATGGGAAGTTTAAGTATACTCCAAAGTATTTGCTTAGAAATTAGAATCTTGGTTTAGAGTCATCGATCTAATATAGTAGTACAAAGTACAAAACAAAATTCACCAGCTTGACTCATCATATGGGATACTTCTCATTTCACTTGGGAAAGGAATGGCACAACCCTAATGTAGCTATATTATCTAACCACCTGTTACTGCCATTTCTTTAACTCATAAACGCCAGGTTGAATCCAACATCTACATATTTTTAATTAAAATAAGTAATAGACTGGAGTCAGAATAATGGGGGAACAAATGTTCTGTTTAGTTTGGGGGGAATGGAATGGGAATTCCAAACGGAATGCTCATTCTTATGTTTGGTTACTTAAAAAGGAAAGGGAATGAGCATTCCAATGGAATTCCTATTCATATGTTTAAAGTATTGATCATTCCATTCTAATGGACAAACTTAAAAAAAAACTCGATGGATCAAAATCATGTAGGACCAAACATAGGAATAGGAATGCCGATTCCATTCCATTCCAATGTTGTAACCAAACAGACCATCTTCTGTACCTGCTCAGAGATACCGAGTCCCGTCCCTTCTTTCCAACCGTGCTTCTTCAGTAGCTGCATATAAGAATGAATGCACCATTAAAACTCATACTTATTACAAACAAAACAGAATGAGTAAAAGACTGCCATATATATACACACACAATTATATAGAGAGAACAAGAGAAAAACATTACCTGAAAACCAATATTAGAGGAGGCGATGGGTGTTGCTGCGGAAGAACCCAAATCCGCTCGGAACCCTTCTTCAATTTCGTTATTTGACATCATCCCCACTTCCCAAAATATGCTGAAATTCAAATTTGCCTTCTTTCACTCTCACTTGGTTCGTCGATTATACCAATTTTAACTGAATTTCACTCCGAAAGAAAAGAAGGAATAAAAATGGCTCCGAAGATTCTTTTCTCCGGCTACAACTAATATTTTGTGGAATCGATCGATATTGTAGTAGGAAAATTTATGGGCTAATTTACCCAATTATGCTCAAGAAGCTATGGCACTCCTCACCTGTTTGGCGGTTATTCCTTACCCAATTACCCGTATCAAAATAGGAAGGGATAAACTATAACAAACTGCTATGTTCTTACGATAACTTTTAATTTTGGTCCTTTTAGGGGCATTTTATTTCATGTGTTAAATCGTAGATTTGGATTGGCTGAATAAATTAGGGGTGTTTGTTATGTGATAATTCAAAAGCAGAAAGACTTATTGTATGTTGGTTAATTTCATGAGAGATCATTTATATGGTATATTCGGATATGATTACTATCAAGTTAAACGCATCTTAAATTAGTCAATTAATTAATACAATACTAACACGCACACAGATTATCTCCTGACTTACGTGTCAATATTGTATTGGTCAATTGACCAAAGTTAACTTCATACAAACCACCCACACATTTTTATTAATATCGATATAAATTTATTATCATATTTAATAATATTTAATTTTTTATGTTATCAATAATTTATCATCACTAAAAAGTATTTTTAACATACTTGATAATTTTATTTTGTTAGTAATTTACATAAAAAATTGATATTTATATATGTGTTTTTTATATGTTTACATGTCTTTTTTTTCATGTAAGAATAATGCGAGTATCGCCTTTATGTGACCATAGACTGTGTAAAAAATTAAAAATACATATGAAAATAATCTTCTTTTTTATATGTCCCATAAAAATCACAAACTTTTAATCAGTTGTATATTTTTAATGAATATAAATTAAAATATATGGATGAACATTTTATTGCCAGAGTTTTTGGTTACGCAATGAATAATGGATGAAAAAAATAATAATATGAACAAACATATAACCTTATACCTATGTATTAGAAACACAACGAAGTTAATATAAAATAAAATAATGATTTAAATATACAATTTAAGTTTTTAATTTTTATAAATTCAATAAAAAATTATATAGAGTTCTTATTTTTTTAGTCTAAGTTAAAAAATTTATTATTTTATTTACAGTCCAAAATTTAAATCATAATGTTAAGAATTCATTGGCGAATCCATTATGGGTAGACTTCAGAAAATATTGATTTGATTTGGTTTTGATTTATATAAAATGGTTATGGGTGCAAATAAGAACTAAAACCATATTATTTATTTTTAATATGGTTTGTATGAGTTAAACCCAAATGGTTGTAGTTTTAATATAGGTTGACCCATATTTCATTTTTTTTGAGATTTATGTACTTTTTCTCTTCCCAAATTTCATCTTCATTTAATCAATTATATCTAAAACCGATTAATAAAACATTGTAAATACTAAACATTATATTAGATTAACTAAATATTCATTTTTTGGGATAGGTTTCATATGAAGAATTGCAACCTAGTCACCACTCTGGAAGAGACATAATTGAAGCTTATGAAGGATTCAGCATGACTCTTTACAAACAAATGGTAGGAAGTTTAATATATTTGATAGCAACACGACCTGATTTAATGCATGCTGTAAATCTAATCAGCAGGTATATGGAGCAATCAAAAGAGATCCAACTTCTTGCTGTCAAAAGAATTATTCGATACTTGCATGACACTACAAATTTGGGGCTGCTTTATAAGAAGGGAGAACAATCAGACTTGATTGGCTTTAATGCAAGAAATTTGGATGATGGAAGAAGCACATCATCCTGATGCTTTTATGCTGGGTTCAATAGCTGTTTCATAGTCCTCAAAGAAGCTAACAACCAATAATTACTTTGTCAACAGAAGTTGAGTTTATAGCAGCAACATCTAGTGCATGTCAAGCTATTTGGTTGAGGAATTTTTTTAGCATTTCAAGCAAGAAGGAGCCACTATAATCTATTGTGATAACAATTCTGCAATTAAACTCTCTAAAAATCATGTTCTTCACGGAAGAAGCAAACACAAAGATGTGAAGTATCATTATCTAAGGGAGCGCACAATGGAAAGAGTTATTGATATCATTTACTGCAAAAGTGAAGACTAGGTGACTGATATATTTACTAAGCCTCTCAATTTAAATGTCTTCCAAAAACTAAGAGAGAAACTTAGAGTATGCGTTACGGAGAAAATGTTAAACCTAATATTTAGAAGATAAGTTTAAGAGAGGGATTGTTGAGTCACGTTAACCTATCCGATTAAGTATTACTTGTCCTATTTTATAAGGATTTTTTTATTAGTATAGTAGTGGTCAGAATTTATTAGGAAGCTTATGCATGTTAAAAGTTAGTGGGTTGAGTTGTCACATGCACAATAATATAGACTTATTTCTAATTGAATGTCTTCCTCCTATTGTTCTATAATATATATTCTGGTTTGTTATTAGGATTGCACTATACAATCCGTAGTTTTTTTTTTTTAATTTTTAAAAAGAGTTAATAATAATTATATTACTTGTATAAAAGGAACAATGCTTCGATATGTCCGGTGGCACAGTGGCGGCGCACTTCTCAATCTTCCAATCCGGGAATCCTTGAATACTACTGTTACAATAAAACCCTCACAAATTTCACTCTCTTCAAAATTAAGATTGTTACTCTCTTGCACCAGCTCAACACTCTCTCCGTCAGCTATGGCTAGCACCCAAGCGACGACGTCTCCACCGGTGGCGAAGAAGGTGAAGCATGAAATGGAGATGTTTGGAGACGTTAGGAACGATAACTATTACTGGCTTCGGGACGATTCTCGCTCCAATCCCGATGTTCTCTCTTACCTCCACCAAGAGAATTCTTATACGGATTTCGTTATGTCTGGTATTGATCCGATCTATCTATATCCACATTGCGTTTATCCTTTTTAGTACACTATTTGTATTTAATAACAATGAAGTTCATAAAGTGTGTTTGCCTACTCAACTTCAATTATTGGAATTGGAATTGGGCGCTGTTTAACATAAACTGAAATTTAATTAAGCTTTAGTTTAATTCCAGTGCTCCGAGTTGAGTTGCCAAATACATACATTGATTAATTTGATTTTGAAAGCTGCATCAACATTTTTCACTCTGAAATGATTTGTTTCTTAAATCTATCTGGTTCTAGGGTGCTGTTTTATAAAGTTTACAGCTTTCATTATTTGTCTTTTAAATCTGTTTACAGGGTGGATGCTGCTTTTATAAAGTTTACAGCTTTCATTATTTGTTTTTGAAATCAGTTTCTAGGGTGCTGTTTTATAAAGTTCACAGCTTTCATCATAAATGGTCATGACCTTTTAATATAGTTGTACTTTGAAGTTTGAATGGAATAAGGGCTACTCACTATAACAAGCATCACCCGGTTCCCGGTTTATTTGGGAGTATATGATTGAAAAGTAGAGAGAATGAATGATAGGAGTATTTAAATACATATGAAATCAGAATGAGATTTTATTTTTTTGCCTGGAACGAGTCACGTTCGAAGTGGCATTACAGATAATATTGTTCTATGAGAAATTAAATGTTTAATCATGTTAAAATGCATTTCCCTTTTTGTCATATAAGGCACATACAAAAATTATTAATCTAATAATGAGAACAGATGAAAATGAAACAATGCTTGGTCTTTTCTTTCAAAATTTAGTGATGAAGAAATTCTAAGTTCATGACTTTTGATGTGGAGTTGAAAGATTTTTGGTTAATAATTTAGGGACCAAACACTTGGAAGATCAGATTTATGCTGAGATACGAGGACGAATTAAGGAGGATGACATATCTGCGCCCATAAGGAGAGGGCCTTACTACTACTATAAAAGGACTATGGAAGGGAAGGAATATGTTCAGCATTGCCGACGCTTTGCATCTAATGATGCCAGTCCTTCTGTGTATGATATTATGTCAACTGGACCTGATGCTCCCCCAGAACATGTTATCCTGGATGAGAACGTAAAGGCTCAAGGGCATACTTTCTATAAAATTGGTGATATGAGAGTAAGAGCAGCTGCTCTTTTGTTCTTTCTCATGTGAAAATATTATATTTTTTTCCCTATCCACTAGTTTGTCCTTCCATTGTGCTGTGTCTTTTTGTCTCTTACTTCTTTTTGTATCCAGGTCAGTCCAAATCACAAGTTAGTAGCTTATTCAGAAGATACTAAAGGAAATGAAATATACACTGTTCATATCATTGACACTGAGAATGGCACACCTGTTGGGAGGCCTCTAGTTGGTCTGACGTATGGCCTTGAATGGGCAGGTGATGAAGCCTTACTGTACATCACAACGGATGAGACACTCCGACCAGACAAAGTACGTATCATAGTCTTTATAGTCTTTCAACGGTTAATATGTTGATTTCTCTGACTGCATCAAAAATAGTTACGCAACTCATCATCATTTAGCTATTGCATTTATATTTTACTCTTTCTCGTTTTTAATTGTTAGTTGATTATTTGCTGAGATGTAAGTGTACAGAATATTGGTTACTGCTTCTACTTTTACTATTGCAATCGTGTAACTAACAATATATGGTACAGTTTGAATGTATGCTGTTTTCCCAAGATGGTGATTTGGGTTTTGCGCTTGTCATTAATTCCACAATAAATCTAGGGATAGTCCTCTGTTTATTAAAATTTAAGCAAGCATTTCCTAAGTCATGCATTTTAAATAAAGTAGAAAGTGATTACCGATCTAATTAAAGCAAAGGAAAATCCTGGAGGAGAGTTGAAGGAAATTTCTAATCGGTCTATCGGTAGTTCAATCATCAGCTTTATGCAATAAGTAGAATTTGGTATTTTGGTTAGGCCTCTTAGGCCTTCTACACAGAGGCATACCTCCCTTTCTGTGGAATAGGTCAAGTCCAAATCCACCCCTTTATGGCTTTATCTCCTATTAGCTATCTTGTTACAGTGCAACAAAAATATCATCATTTCTACCCAGCATTCCTCCGAAGGGAAATAATCACGTTTTACTATTCTTGAATAATTCTATAATGTTTCTTGTTCGCGTGTTTTTATAATGGACTAATGGTAGTTTTTTCACTTTTAATAGGTGTGGTTACACAAATTGGGAACTGATCAAGCAAATGACTCTTGCCTTTATCATGAAAAGGATGATACTTTAACTCTGGATCTTGAGGCTTCTGAGAGCAAGAAATATTTATTTGTTTCATCTAATAGTAAAACTACAGGGTTCATCTTCTATCTTGATATTTCAAGGCCGGAAGATGGGCTTAAGGTTTTGACGCCACGTTTAGATGGCATTGATACATCAGCGAGTCATCGTGGAAATCATTTTTTCATTAGAAGGAGAAGTGATGAGGTTTTCAATTCCGAAGTGCTAGCCTGTCAAGTAGAAAATATATCAGCAACAACAGTTCTTATTCCTCGTCGGCGAAGGTTGAAATCCCTATTTTCGTACTATTGGGTACTGTTATTATTATATTACTTGTCTAGTTTTATGAAATTTATGGTTTTTCTTGACCAATCAATTTATAGAATGGTTTTCGCCATATCAACATAAGTGGATTTCAGTTATAATAAAATAAATTCAATATAAGTGGATTTCATTGAATTTTAAGCGAACAAATGAGTGAAAGGAAGAATGTTCTAGTACACCATTTTCCCTCCTTTTTTGATTAAAGTTTCTTACTCTTTTCCTATTTGCAGGTTTGAGAGGCTTGAGCTAGATTCCTTCACGTACACTTTCATATTGAAGACTTTGAACATGGTTCCTGATGTTGGATCCCAGAAGAATTGATTGTAGGGCATGGGTTTACACACCGCATCTTACAATTTCTTGTTGAGAATTTCAGTCTGTTTTTTTAAGAAAATTTGAGTTGATGTAGCCCACCCCACAATGGGGTGGGTATTCCAAGTGCAATTGAAGTTGAGCTCAGTGTCTATGAATTTAAGCAAGATTTTGGGTTAGTTTGGTAGTACTCCTATATATGCTAAGAAGAGGCCTTTGTTACGGAGGCAGACCCAATACACATCAAGCAGAATGATGATTACTAAAAATGATGTGTGCGGTTGTGATTGGTTACAATTACAATTATTGAATTAAATTTTGATACGTCGTCACTCTCATTATTTTTTATTAGCATTTCTTATAAAAATTATAAATATTTATACCTACTCCTTCCCGGTGGGACCAACCGCCTAATAGAAATGTGGGATTCGGTTAGTATGAATTTTATCAATAAAATAGTGACCCACATATAATAAGTATTCTGATATTGGTTATCTCAACCACCGAAAAAATCCAACTCTGTTACGTCGTCTCCCCTATTTTTAATCTCCAATTTCATCATCATCCATATTTATCACAATAATTTCCTCCCACAGATCAAAACGATGCCTTCTTCAATTTCTACATCCCCACCCTCCCGGAATCATTACCTCCAAACCTTTTTGGAATCCGCCCGTCCTTTCCTCCGCGGCGAACTCGAATCCGTCGACCCAAAACTACCCTCCCTCGTCGCTGTCCTTCGCTCCGTCGGCGCCGGTGAGTGCTGGCACAAGCACGGCAGCTTCCTCGACCACCTTATCGACATCTACAAAATTCTCAATCTCTGGAAAGCCCAAGACTCGATTTGCCTTTGTGGCCTCTTCCACTCCGCTTATTCCAACTCCTACGTCAACCTCGCCATCTTCGATCCTTCCACCGGCCGCGACACCGTGCGCCGCCACGTCGGCGACGCGGCCGAGCGCTTGATCCACCTGTTCTGCATAGTCCCACGGCAGCCGCTAATTCACGATGATCTTCTGTTCAAGTATACTGATTCGGAACTCGTCGAACACCTTGAGCATTCTGAAATCTCGTTAAAAAACGCCAAGGAGAACGGCTTGTTCAACGGAGAAGAGTGTTGGAGGAAGAAGATACAGTCTCTTCTTCCCGCCAACGGGATCAAAATGAAGCATATTAAGACCGGCGAAGATGTTCCTGTCTCAAGAAGGGTAGTTGCAGTTTTCCTCATGATGACAATGGCGGATTTCAGTGACCAATTATTTGGTTTTCAAGACGCTTTGTTTGACAACTCAAACGGGCGTCTCGAGTTTTCGGGGAACAATTTTATGGCCTTATGGCCAGGGGACGGAAAACCAGGGCTGTGGATGAATTCCGTATCAAGGATGGGTGCAATTTACAGCTTGATAGTTAGGGAGGAAGAGATATTTATGGGAGAAAGAAAAAAGGGGGAAGATGGGACAGTGGTATGTGACAGGGATGAAGATATAGAGCTTGTGATTCCACCAGTTTTTGAGAAATGCACTAGGGTTTTGGAAGCATGGGAGCAGATAGAAGCAAGGGAGTTGTATTGGGAAGGTGTTTGTGATATGTCTAAGAGAGGATTGGGGTTGGAGGGAGCAGAGGAGGTGTTGAGGAGGAGTGTGGAGAAGAACCCATTTGTGGGGGAGCCTCATGTTGTGTTGGGCCAGATTTGCTTGGGCCAAGGGAGATATGAAGAGGCTGAGAGAGAGGCTGAGAGAGGGTTGACACTTTTGTTGGAGTGGGGTAGTCCTTGGGACATGAGGATGTCATGGGAAGGCTGGATTGCTTGGGCTAGAGTTTTGTTGATGAAGGCTAAGGAGAAATCTTGGCCACAAACTTCTTGGGGTATCCTGAATTTGGGCCTAGTCAGGTAAACATGTGTTGCATTAGATTGGAGTAATAAATAATCATCCAGGTATATAGTCTCTGGTATGAGCAAGGCATCATAATGATCTTGTACTTGGTATTTTTATTTGAGTGGAAAATTATGTAGGCAGGCTACTTGCTTAGTCATGCATAATTCATATTGTCTTGAGATGTATAGATCCTATTTGGAATGGCTTTTCAGAATTAAAAACCAAAATCAATAGATGTTCTTTGGACAAAGAGAAAGGAAAACATTGTGAAAACTATAATTTGAAAATAAATTTTTGAAGTAGTATTAAATTAATGAGAATGAAAGAGATAGAGACACAAGCTTATCACTCGAGTGTTCAGCCCCATTATGGTGAGTGCGCAATTATATGAGTTGGACATGCTTAAAAAAGATCCAAGCAGACAGATAAAACTGAAAACAATGTCCTATATCCTCCTCCTCCTCCTCCTCCTCCTGCCCTAATCATTCCCCAAAATCCGCAACTAACTTTGGCTTAACTAATTCATCAATCAATCAATTCAAGTCACTACCCTTCCTTTAATCCTTTCTTTTAAGGCTCCTTCAAGTTAGTTAAACTTGTTTTTTACTCTCCCTTCCAAAATCGTTGTTGATTTTTAAACTTAAAATTAACAAGGATTTCATCAATTTCAGCAGTCAATAACTATTGTAAAAAATTTTCTCTCATAATTTTTAATAAATCATCTCAATTTTAAAATTTATACTTCCAAAAGATCTTATAATTGGGTTTTGTGTGTGTGTGTCAAGTCAATATATGGGAGAAACAATATAGGTAAGGTAACTAACAATTATCCTATGTTAACCAGGATAACAACTTTGAGGTTTACACTGAGCATAATACTTGTCGGATTGTAAAATCTTGATAAACTTTACTTTTGTACTTGAAAAGTTAGAGCCTTGGCTGATGTTTCCTTCCCTACTTCCTTTGAAAAATGTCAAATCATAGTGCAGGTTGGGCTCATCTTTTGAGCCTAAAAGCTCCATGCATGGTTATTGGAATTTTCGCATTCAATTAATACTATAACAATTTATTTATTTTTAATGTATAATTTGATGAAAAAGAATTTTATAACTCTTTAAGTCGTTATTACTGATAATATGGCAATGATCAGATCAAATAAGTTGCGACAAAAATAAACTATAAATCACACAAGTTATAATTTTATCAAATAAAATAAACAGATCAGTTAAGTAATCAGTAATTCTTAAAATGATTATGAATTATTTGTTAAGTAGTTATCCTTGTAGATTTAGACAATATGATATAAACTATTTGTTCAACACATTAAATCTTTGCATATAATTAATGTTCCAAATTAAAATTTGGTTAAAATGTTCCAAATATTTATTTTTTCTTTACTTTTCAACTCTAGCCTTTTCTTCTATATTATACTAGCGGGGATATACTCATCCACATGTTTTAAATCTAATTTTGAAAATTTTAGTTATTTATTACTACTATTTCATTAATTCATTTAATATATCCATCTCTCAGTTCGATATTCTTTTTTTTTTAATATTTCATAAAGGTACGTACCATAGCTTAAATTATTTCTGAAAATGAAAGCTAATTGAAGTCCCTATCTCCAAATAAAACAAAATTAATTGTTTAGTTTGACTTTATGGTCAAGGTTGAGGAATTTTATTCCATTTCAAAAAAAATGTAGAGGTAGAGGTAGAGGTAGAGGTAGAGGTAGAGGTGGTGAAGTGAATTTGAATATGGTGCGCTCCAACGTTCTGATGGTAATTAGAATCCTCGTGATTTCATCAAACGGTCACAATTCACCATGTGAATCCATTAAAATCTTTTTCTTAATTTTCTACAAGTAGGGTTTTACTCTGTTCCTATAAATAACAGACCCTTCAAAAGTTCAAACCATATCATTTGTTCTCGTCTGTCAGATTTCATTTTGTTTTTTAATACTACCTTTTCATCATTATACCTTACTGTCTACGTGAAGGAACCAAACCATTCTCTGTTTTCTCTGACTGTTTTTCCTTTTATATATATTTTCTATGACAAATAAAATACTTCTTCTTTTATTCTTCTTGTCAGATCCCATTTTAGTTCAGAAAAACTGTTATATTTTTCATAATCTTTCCAATTACTAGATTGATACCCTTTTCCCAAAATGCAGTTTCTTGTCTGGGTTTTCAAATTCTTGCTCATCCTTTCATTCTCTCACCTCTCTTTGCAAGCATCACCGGCATGTTCAAAGGCAGATAGAGCTGCTCTTCTTGGTTTCAAAGCCAGAATCACCAAGGACACTACTGGGATTCTCTCCTCATGGACAGGCTTAAAGTGCTGTAATGGAGATTGGGAAGGGATTCAGTGTAATCCAGCTACAGGAAGGGTTACACAGTTGCAGCTACAGGGGCCCTCTGATAGGCAGAGTGTCATATACATGAAGGGCACTTTGTCTCCTTCTTTGGGCAATTTATACTTCTTGGAAGTGTTGATAATCAGTGGGATGAAAAGGATTGCAGGAGCCATTCCTCAGAGCTTATCGAATCTTAACCGCCTCACGCAGCTCATTCTAGAAGACAACGCACTGCAGGGGACCATCCCTTCAAGTTTAGGTCACTTGCCCTCTCTCAGGGAAATCTCGTTGAGTGGCAATCATTTGACAGGGCAGATTCCTCCTAGCTTTGGAAATTTCAGAAACCTTGTCCAGCTTGCATTAGCCAGAAACTCCCTGGCAGGTCCTATCCCACCTACCTTCAAGAATTTCCTCAGTTTGCAGTATGTTGATCTTAGTTACAATTCCTTATATGGGTTCGTCCCAGAATTTTTGGGCCAATTCAAGAATCTGACTTCTCTTGATCTCTCGAATAACCAGTTTTCTGGGCAAATTCCCAATTCCTTGGGCAGTCTAGTCAGTCTTTTGGACTTGTCATTGAGCCATAATCAGCTCACCGGAAGAATCCCAGTTCAGATTGGGCACATAAAATCTCTTACCAGTCTGTCATTGAGTATGAACCAACTCACAGGTCAAATTCCGGATTCTATTTCACATTTACAGAACCTTTGGTACCTCAACTTATCTAGAAATGCACTTTCCAATCCTTTGCCTAGTGCCTTTTCCATGGGCATCCCTTCGCTGTTATCAATAGACCTGTCCTACAATAAGCTCAGTTTAGGAACAGTTCCAAAATGGATCACTAGCACAGAACTTTCTGATGTCCATTTAGCTGGCTGCAACCTTATTGGAACCCTCCCAAGATTCACAAAACCCAATTCCTTGAGTACTATTGATCTCTCTGACAACCATTTCACTGATGGGATTTCAAATTTCTTCACAAAGATGTCTAACTTGCAACAGGCCAAGCTTTCAAACAACCAATTGAAGGCTGACCTTTCCAACATCCCATTACCAGCAGGGCTTTCTTCCCTTGATCTCCATTCAAATCGACTATACGGGTCTCTTTCGAGGATACTAAACAACAGCACAAGCAACTTTTTACAGGCTGTTGACTTGTCTAACAATCAAATTTCAGGTAGTATTCCAGAATTCCCCAAAGGCTCGAGTTTAATATTACTCAACATTGAGAGCAACAAGATTACAGGCCACATTCCAAGCTCCATCCAAAACCTCATCAAACTTGAAAGGTTAGACATTTCAAGAAATCATGTGACAGGTACAATTCCTACAAGTTTAGGACTATTACTGAAGTTGCAATGGTTAGATTTGTCCGTAAATGGACTTATTGGAAGAATTCCAGAGAGCTTGCTAGACATTGAAAAGTTAAGGCATGCAAACTTCAGGGCCAACAGATTATGTGGACCGATTCCACAAGGCAGACCATTTAATATCTTCCCTTCAACTGCTTATGGCCATAACCTGTGCTTATGTGGCAAGCCCTTGGCACCTTGCAAGGGGAAGAAGTAGGAGAGATGGGCCAGTATAATGCTGACTCAATTCATATGGAGTAGAAGATATGCTCATCTTCTCAATTATCCTACCAGCATGCATTTTACATGTTTTAATTTATTTTTATTTTAAAACTGATCATTAATAAAAATGGAGAAAACTCTTTCACTTGTAAAGGATTCAGGATTGATTGGCCATTACAATGAGACAAGCTATACAAACTTTAATTTTTTTTAATGTACCGCCTATAATTGGTATAATTAAGTTGGAAAAAAAAAACACTTATACGCTTTCATAAAGGAGACTCTTGGGGTTTGTACAATTTAATGTTGGCAGTTTGATTTCATGTCTTTATCAAATTAAATACTCAACTCATACATTCACTTTAAATTTAACTTGAGATAATTTAAATACATAATCTGACTTATAACTAATAACGTCTGTCTTGTAAGTATTCTGTAAGCTCTAACAGGACATAGCCTTGTAAAAAATGCACATACTAAATCATCAGTACTTGAACTGAACTTGTATTAAATAGAGTGTAATTACTTTTACAAAAGTAGTTATCATAGTGACATTTCAGATAAAACCGTATTAAGCAACCCTAAGAAACATATATATATACCCCTCCTTCGTATCATGAAAGTTAATGTTTCTGGCTTTTTCATTTTTATTCCATGTACATATATATTGTAACGAATCAAAGTTGTATCAGTTGCACATGATACGTACTATCATCTTTTGTAGTATTACTTGTTCGATCTCTTCAACCAAATCAAATTCTGACGGCGTTGGTGAAGCAGAAGAGCACGGAGTATATTTAGAAAGAGGCGTCGTGAGTGAGTGAGTTGGTACAGTACAGTACAGAATTAAGAGAGATGGCAAAAAAAAAAACTAATAAAGATAGATCGATGTTTTTGACAGCCATTTCAAAGCCTGGAAGTAAGTATATACTGTTATCATCCTAGTTGCACCTACCTAGCTAGTAGTGATTTATGTATAAAAAATTTGATAATTAAAAAAAATGAACTCAATTGAGTAGAACAACTGTATCCGAAATTTGAACGGTTAATGAAATAATTTGTTTGGATTGTGAAGAAAAACAAGAATACGTGACGGAACTTTGTGACAGTTTTGAAAAACAATCACAAAAGATAGTAATTTATGATGGACTTTATAAGCTATCACAAAATAATAGTATATATGATGGCTCTTAGTGATGACTAATATTGCCATAAATGTATTATAATTGTGATGGCCATTTCAATCATACCAATTTTAGATACCCTTTTCGTGATTTCATTTAAGCTATCACTATATATTTTTAATGTAAGAAATAATAAAAACAATATTTTATGACGGCCGTGACAATCATTAGAAAGATAGATTTTTGTGACGACTTTTATTTGTAATTACAAAAAGAAGGTATTTTGTGATGAAATTTTCAAGCCATCACAAAACAATAAAATATATGATGACTCTCAGTGATGACTAATTTCACCATCATCATAGAGTATTTGTGACTGCCATTGCAATCACCAAATCTTATGTGGAATTAAGTAATTTTGTTTAGTAAGTCAACTCACATATATTTCCTTTTATATTTTGTTTTAAAATTATAACCATAATATGTGCTTTGGTGTAGTGGTAATACTCGTTATTTAGTTTATAAATGGGGGGATCCGGAGGGTTCGAATCCTACAAGAATCATTTGATACAATTAATACAGTAAATAAGATATACGTAAATAGAAATTCACGTTCTTACATTTGATCTTTATAGTTTTTTTTTTGTGACGACTTTAACAATCACAATAAATTATGTGTTAATGTGATTGTATTAATCATCACGTAAACCTTTCGTTCCTACTTTTTGTGATAGATTTAGGCCATCACAAATGACTATTTTTTTTTAGTATTGATGTTTATTGAATCACAATTGTATGGAATTAATTTTAAACAACTTTTTTTTATTGAAAACTAATAAAAAAATAACTAATTACATAAAGAATAATAAACTCTTCAAACAAATGAAAATTAAGTTTGTTTGTTTTTTTTTATTATTTTTAAAGAAAACAAATTAATAGGATGCAAAAAAAAAAACTAATAATTCGGCACAAATATGCAATGTTTCCCGACTAGCCCGAAAAGAGATGGGAGGAGAAATTAGAAAGCATGCATAAACTATCATAAAAAATAGCACTGCATTCAATTAATATCCCGTCACTCAAAATAGAAAACATAAAAATTAAGACAAACATCTTATATAGGTTTTGGCGTGTATATATATATATATATATACTAGCCAGAAGAAACAAAAGAAAGATAGTTAGAAAGAGTGTATATATATATGGATCTGTTGCTACTTGATGCTTATACAACAGTACCCAACAAATGAGGATGAGGATGAGGATGAGGATGAGGATGAGAGCTAGCAGAAGAAACCAAAGTTACCGTCGTCAAAATTGAGTGCATAACTGAATGGATCATAATGGAAGCTGAACCTCTGCTGCTGCTTCTTCTTCAACATCTGTTTCCGTACCTCAGCTTTCACCCTCCAAACCATGCTCTTAAACTTCTTCTTTCCATACCCAATCAACATCAATGCCTCGCAATATACCTCCATCATCATATTATCGAAACCCAAAACTTAATTACCAGTAAAGGTACTGATGATAATGAAAAAGACAAAGGAATAATGGAACTAATCCAAAAGTTGGAGAAAAGAAAAATGGGGATTTGTAATCGTAAATAAGCTGAAAGGGAAGAGGAGAGGAGTTGGTTGGTTGGTTGGTTGGTTTAAAAAGGACGAGTTTGGTGCTTTTTGATAAAGGTTGCTGCTGCACCCCTCGCACCCCAGCCCCCTGCCACCCTGCTGCAGGGAAGAGAGAGAAAGAGGTGACCTGTTGTGTTGTCGCTAGCTGCTGTCTATCAAATGAAAATGGTATACGATGGAATAATAAGTAGTAGTATTAGACACTGGTTTCATTACAAGTCGCATAGCCTTTTGCCCTTTCAATTTTTCTTAGGAAAATTATTATTTTCATTTTTTTTTCCACATTCTTATTTACATATTTCTATAAAGAAGTCCAAATTTTAATTTTAAAAAATATCTTAAATGACGTGTTAAACATTTAAGTAATTGAAATCATAGTTATTAGTATTAGAGAACAACAATGCAAAAAAAATAACAATAAAAAAAGAAAAAGTAAACAATCGCACACAATTTACATAGTTCACCCAAATGCTAGGATAGTTCATAGGCAACAGCCGATAAATTTCACTATCTTTTAAAAATTTCATATATCTTACGATTATATTATTCTCTCTTTATATAATATTATTAGATGTAATAAAAGTGTTTTTAAGACTACTACATTGAGCAGTGTGATTTATTTCAAACTTGAAGCAGCTGCAGATTATTTATTAGAATATGCGAAAAATTCAAAATCAGTTCTATTTTGTTAGATAAATATAAAAAAATTAACTCAAACTTGAAAGTACAAAACTATCCTTCGGACATACCGACCCGAAACAACCTCAATTACATTTTGATTAACTTTATAATAACATATATGAGAGTTAAAGTTTGGATCAAATATCATTAATAACAAATAGTTTCTATTTTCGGTTGACAAAGGGTGGAATTTAGAGCATCTTATTATAAAAGTAAAATAGAAAACAAGTAGTAAAAAATTTGCAGCTTGATTTTTATAATCCATACTTTCATTAATTTCACTTCAACATATTTCAATGCCTTTTAATTTCGTTCATTGCAGTAATAATAGAATTAGAGTTTCCACGATTACTTAAATATCTGCAACCAAACAGTAAGTTGGCGAGGAATTGAGCAGGAGTTGGCGAGGAAGACTATGCACCAGTAGTGGACTTTGCCTAGAACAGCTCAAATTCCGTATATTAAATGTGGGGTTTTAGCATGAATCGGCGAGCCCTGGCTATTTTAGGCGGAGAAAGAGGAAAGAGGATCCGGGCAGAGATTATGTCCGACCTCGATCGAGGAGCCAAGGATACACCACTACGAGTAATTACTTCTCTGTCCTTCAACATTCACCCTACTGCTCTGTTTGTGACTTTTAAAAAGGGAAAAATTCTAGGTTTTTTTGTTTTTGAGTTTTTTAAAAAAAGAATTTTAATTTTTTTTCAAACTTGAAATTTATTTATTAAAAATTATGTTAGCATGTTAAAATATCAAAATTATTCTTATAATAGTTATCAAATCCAAATGTTCAAAAGGGTGAAAGAGTAATATACTCTTTTAAGTTAAAAAAAATTGAGTCGGATACATAAATTGTAGAGTGCCCGTCGAATCTAAACAGTACAACTGGATTTTATTTCGTACGCTTTGGATTTAATTGGATCATTGGACTACTATTTATTTAGATTCTTTGGGGAGACTGAGGCCTGAGGCTGACTCTCATTCATGGACCCTTGTATTATATGCTTGTTTGTTAATACTGTTATGTAGTATGGACCATTTAATGTTTTGGTACGCATGCCCTCCTTTTCCACAAAATATAAACAAAAGATTTTTATATGGTCATTTTTTCACAACAGTGTATAGTACTGGGTCTTACCGAAAACATGTAAAAATATATAAAAATAGTACTCCCGTTAAATTTATAAAATGATACTTAATTCAAATATACACAAAGGACTTATTAGTTTCATTACGTCTTTTTACGGAGTATTATTTTATACTTGGTATGTGTATTTTTTGGATCTCAAGACTTGGTAATTTTTTAATTAACCAAGATTTGTGACTAGTGTTTTGACGACTCATTCATGAGGGGAGGGGAGGGGAGGGGAGGGGGTTTGATAAAAATTCAGTAATTTATTTTTAAATATATTCTTTCACCGAAGTCCTTTTAAATACAAACCGAGGGGTCAAAGACGGGAAAGTCATTGTCTCAGCATTCTCCTTTTAAGATGGCGTGGGAATGGGAATGGGAATGGGAATGGGATGGGATGGATAACAACGACACATGGAAATTGTGTCGTAGGGAATATAATATCAATAAGTTTTGGCAGACCGAAATATTACACATTTTCATTTTCATTTTCTTTTTTTTTTTTCATGATTTCGGAAAATATATAATATTTATTTTAACATAAATTTTTATAAAATATAGTGTTTTAAGTATAATTATGAATCGTATACAAAAAAGCAAGGATTATCTGATACATATATAACATGCATTTTGTATATATATATCCAAATCATACCTAAAATATTATAGTTTATAAAAATTATAGTTAAAATAAATACTATATATTTTCTGAAAATCACAATAAAAAAAAAAATTATTTTTAAAAATATCCAATAAACATGTCCATGTAGAATTACTCTTATAATATTGCTGCATGTGGTCGATAAAAGGGAGGATGAAACGTACGTACGCATCTAATCAAGGACACAGTTGCATGAGGGATTGGGGGGAGCAACTTAATTATGTAGCTAATAATAAAATCAACACAAAATCATTAAGAATTACTACAACACTCTCTAGATAACTCTATTTCCTTTTTTATTATTATTACTATAATTTATTCTTTATTCAAAAAGAAAATGTTCGTATTTAAGTTTATTTCATCGGTTTTGAATTATAAGATAAATGAATGTCGACTTTTTAAATTTTAAATTCTAAACATTTTCAAGCAGGGACGGAGTCGGGATTTATTCTTTGGAGGCCAAAAAATATATATTTGTCCACCATTATAAAATATATTCTAACACAAAAACAAACATAAATCAAATTGATAACTTCTCATATCAATAATTTTAAACCCAATTTGTTTCTACATCTATATATATATATATATATATATATATATATATATATATATATATATATATATATATAATTCAAGTGGGAGAAAGAAAATAATTGAAATACAAGGTATAGGTGAAAAGGACCGGCTAATTTGGACAATTGGACCATTGTATCACCACAACTCAGAGAAATTGCATGATTGCCCAAATAAAATCATATGAGTTGAATCAGAGTGTTAACCATTCATTCATTGTGAATAAGAATAACTGAAATTTTCCAACAAAAAAAGGCAATGAAAGTTCACTAAAAAGATGTCCAAATTAATCAAACAAGTAAACGAACCTTAATAATTAAAAAAAAATTAAATCTTGAGGGGGGGCATGGCCCCTGCAACCTCCACTTAGCTCTGTCCCTGTTTTCAAGCTCAAAATTGACATAAATTCTTTTAGTTTATGCCGATACAATTATAAATATCATAAATCAACTAAAAAATAATACTAATTATAAAATTTATTGTTTAAACAAATTATATCAATTTTGAGTTTGAAAATATTTCAAATTGAGTGACTTTTAAAAAGTTTCTTATAATTCAAAACGAATGGATTACTTAATACAGTCATAATAATAATACTAAAATCTCTTAAAAGCACTATCAGTTACAAAATAATAATAATATTTTCTAAACTTGCACCAATTTTAAAGTTTAAGATTTTGGAATCGACTTAAACATAAGAAAAGCAAACTTTTTTTTCTTTTTTGGAAGGGATCAAATATTTTTTTTTAATTATATTTTTAATGCGTACATATATTATTCACACACACGATGTCACGATGACACCAAGAAAGGGAGGGTTATATCCAACATTCAGAAAGACCCTGCAGCCCAATTTAGTTTTGGACTGGGCTTGTTCAGGCACGCATTTGTGCAAAAATTCATGTCCTGCATTAGTCTACTAAATTAAGAAGAAAACTGATATTTTTACATGTATTTTTGATATTTTTATATTGTATTTATTTTTCTTACATGAGCATAGAGTGGAGATCCTATGTCCCCATTTTTCATATTCCCCACTTAAATTTTGACACCTGACCTCTTATTTAATTTTAGAGTTAATTGGTGTTAAGTAAAAGACCAAGTGTCAAAATTTAGGTGTCAAAATTTAAGTGATGGACATTGAAAATGGGGACATAGGATCTGCTCTCTAGAGTCGATCTCACCTAATGTGAGAAGAAATCGTGTAAAAATATTAAAAACACGTGTATAAATAGTGTTCCCTAATTAAGAACTATCCATACTAATACTATTAGGTCATGTTTGTTTGCAATTATTATAATCCCAAATACTATTAATCCCTAAGATTATAATACCGGGATTATAATTATAATATTAAGACTATTAAGTCATTTTATAATCCCCAGACTAATAGTTCAAAGTCTAAATTTGAAAACAAACAAAATACTTGGAATTAATAGTTCTATCCCAAGTATAATCATTGCAAACAAACATAGCCTTAGTATATAATAGGATCCGGTTACCATGAAGTTGGCCAATACAATGCTGATATGCAGACTCGCATAGAGATTACTTCACGCCTCCGTATCGATATTGTATTGGTCAATTGACCAAAGTTAACTTCATACTAACTATTCCCATATATAATGAGTCAATAAGTTATCTACTCCTCGATTGAATTAGATTAATTTAATTGATCGAGTTAACATAAATGAATTAACTCAAACTAAGTTAATAAATTATTATTTATTGATATTGCATTAATAAATTGTTGATTAAACTTTTATTTTCATTTCATCACTTTCTCTCACTAACATATTAATTAGTTTTTTTATTTTCCTTTTTACTAGATAACAAAACTCAAAGTTATTTATAATAACTTTCAACTTTTAATATGTAAATTCACAATTTTAATAGAATAAAAATTATTTAATTATTCACATTTTTAATTCATGTAAGTGCATATTTTTTTTCTATACTACTTATACATATTCATCACAAAAATATATATATATATATATATATATATATATAATGGATAAAAGATATACTCCTTCACTTTCCTTATTTTTATTTTGTAAAATTAATTTGACATTGCGATGTAGCTTATCACCACTATTTTGTATGGGTAAGATGAAATTATACACAAATAATCAATATAGATACTTAACTTCTGTTTTTTAAAAATAAATTAATACTATGAGTTTAATTTCTTTATTTTTTAAAAATGTATTTGATATATAGCTTATAGGATTAACAAAAATACCTCTAAAATTTTGATATTTAATGAAATATAGCACACATAAAATTATTTTAAAAGTTATCCCCTACCTCGCATGGTTGGTAAGCTTGTACACTAAAATTATTTGAGGGCAAAACAGTTTTTCTTAATAACCAATTGGTTACCTGGCCTGGTGCAAATAAAAAAACAAAAATAAAATTTAGTGAGAGAATAATTAGGGTTGATGAATAACGGAATGGAAACCAAGAGTCCAAAAAGTAATATTTTATTTTCTCTGCCTTAATAATAATAATAATAATAATAATAATAATAGATAGATAGATAATATTGAATGCCACTAATTATAAGAAGAGATATTACCTCGGTTTACCACAAAAATAATCTCATTTTAACCATCATTTTGTTGCAAGGAAGAAAAATTGTGTATATAGTACAGTAGACAACAAAACTTAAATTCAATCAGTAATATTTAATTTGCATTCGATGTTGAAAAAGCAAATTTATAGAGGTTTTAATAATAATTTAATAAATATTATTTGTGTTTGTAAAAACTAATTTAAATATTTTTAGTAGTACTTAGATAATTTAATTTTTTTCTTATATTTGAATTGCTAATAATTACATAAATTCATATCCATTTTAAATTTAAAATATCTTTAAGTAAATCAGTTTGAACCTACATTTTGAAGCAAACAGAGTATAATATATTAATTAGATAAAAATTATAGTACGCAATAAAATACTGATTTAATTATGAAGCCAAATGTAATTAATTAGTGTTAACAAATTTGTTAATTTTGTCCAACTTATAATGTGGGGTTATTTGGAATCTCAAATTTTGTGTCTCAAAAGTTGTTTCAAATAATGTGATATCATTATGTTAATTAAATAAATATTTTATGATTTATTATTATATAGTAATTATTTATTTTATTTAATGTGGTATCATTTGAGTCTTTTTTAATAAAAAAACATATTATTTGAGATGAGACGCATTTAATAGACAAATTTGATGCCACTAACGTTACCAAAATTTTGAGAACCCTTAGACTTCCTCTTAATATCAAAGTCCCATTTTTATGTATATTAATATTTTAGTGACAAAAGTTAAATATAAATACAAGATACAAAATAATATATTAATATATCCAAGTAATTAGTTATAAGGGCAACAGTGAACACTTTGATATTTTAATCTTCAATAAGTTTATTATCACATATAATCGCTGAGATGTATATTGGTATGACTCACCTACAAAGCAAGTCAGGTGAGTCATGTCAATATTCATGTGAGTGTGAGTATTAAAATGTATGTGAACGGTTGTATGTGATAGTATACTTATTCTTTCATATATTTTCGTTTCATATGAAAGCCAAATTTACTATATACTAATCAAAAATATATTTAGAATATCAGTTGCCTAATTATACTGTGACGCCCCCAAAATTAGGTATACATCACCCATCTTGGGTCGCCACTTACATGGTACGTAATTTAAATACAACTTACTAACATAAGCTGTAGGTATGCAATACGACATAAAGCGTGAGTTTAAATACAAATATCGTCTCACTAGATATTATACAAACTCAAAAAGGAGTCCTCATTACAATTATTATCACACTATTTCACGAGAATAGTATGTGAGGACTACTAATGCTATCTTCGGTGACCATCACTCGTTTCGTTCGACTCGTCTCAAATTTATATTCTCATTTCAAGAAAAAAAGAAAGAAAGGGTGAGCTCAACTAGCCCAAGAAGAAATATTATGACTAAGATAATGCGTAATAAATTATCAATAGTCTTCAACAATGTTAAACCGATAAAATACAATAGACAACCGGTTTAAGCTGCGGTGAATACGCAATCCATTAAAAAAGTCAGTAGAAAATAAAGTCTACTATCTTTTAGGTTTTAAAAGTTTTCATCATCCTTTATATAAATGAGACTCGACTTTAATAAATATTCCACATCATCGAATCACCCCGCACTACGGCCAAGGATATTTTTAAGTATCACGACCACAATTATTCATGACTACTGGCCAAGAATATTTTGTGTATTCATTAATGGTCATGATCATGCCAACAATCGGTCCATCAATGCACTACTAATTAATCGAGGATTTTTACCACATCATTTGTAACATTACGATCGTGATTACAAGAATAGTCTCGGTCATAATCATACCAAGTCCATCTACATACTTCTGAATACGGATGACTTTAAAAAATATAAACATGAGGATGATGACAATGATATAAGAATTGATAAAACAAGTTCAAAATTATTTTATCCAGGAATTATTAACGCCCAAATTGTCAACACGATCTCATTTTTGTAGAGTAAAATTCAAGAATGATCATAAGAATATTTCCATGAAAAGATCTTTGGATGAAACTTGAAATATCAAGGATATTCTACTAATTTCATGGAGTATAGAAGTCAAAGTTTTAACTAATTTGGGTATAATAAAGAATGGAATAACAAAAGAAATCACCATGCATGTGTGCTACAGATGTAGGCGAGTTATTCCAATGAGAATAATAATAATCGCGGAACCGGTCGGTGAAATTCACATGCAAGCGGGATGTTCCAATGAATAATAAAGATGGAACGAGATCGGGTAACACACACAGATAGGATATTCCAACGAGAATGATAAAGAGCGGAACCAGTCGGTGTAAAAACACATGCACGAGGATGTTCCAAGCGAATAATAATAAGAGCGGAACCAGTCCGGTGTAAAAACACTGCATGAGGATGTTCAGCAAGAATAATAATAAGAAGGCGGAACCAGTAGGTGTAAAACACATGAGCAGGATGTTCCAAAGAATAATAATAAAGGCGGAACCAGTGGGTGTAAAAACACACAAACAGGATGTTCCAAATGAATAATAGAAGAATGTCACTAAGTATAGGGTAAATCGCAGTATCTGAGTTATTCCAATGAGAATAATTGTGGCGCCCCAAAATTAGGTATCGTCACCCATCTTGAGTCGCCACTTACATGGTACATTAATTCAAATACAACTTATTAATATAATCACGTGTACAATACGACATAAAGCATGAGTTTGAATACAAATATTGTCTACTAGATATTATACAAACTCGAAAAGGAGTCCTCATTACAACTATTATCACACTATTTCGCTGAATAGTGAGGACTACTAATGCTATCCTCCGGACCATTACTTCGTTCCCCGACTCGTCCCGGCTATGTTCTCATTTCTCAGAGAAAAAGTGAAAGAAAAGGTGAGCTCAACTAGCCCAAGAAGAAATATTATGACTAAGATAATGCAGAATAAATTATCATTAGCCTTCAACAATGTTAAACCGATAAAATACAATAGATAAACCGGTTTAAGCTGCAGTGGAATAAGCAATCCATTATCGAGTCCAAAGAGAGAATAAAGTCTACTATCTTTTAGGTTTTAAAAGGTTTTCATCAATTTTATCATTGAGACTCAAATTTTAATAAATAAACCACCACATCTAATCATCCCCTGCGTACCACGATCGAGGATTTTCATCAAATTATCAATGGTCATGACTATACTATACCGAATCACCCACGGTCATAATCATACCAAAACTATCCATTCTTTGCATTACAGTGCCATCGAGGACTTTTGTCACATCATTTATATCAAGTCGTGATTATAGAATGATCCTCAGTCATAATCATACTAAGTTCATCTATGCACGTAAGCCAAAGATAACATAATATAACATGAGGGATGATGACAATGACATAATAATTCAATAAAACAAGTTCAAGAATTATTTAATCCATGAATTATTAACGCCCAAATTGTCAACATGATCTTTGTTTAAGTGAGAGTAAAATTCAAGAATGATCGGAAGAATATTTCCATGAAAAGATCTTTGGATGAAACGCAAATATCGAGGATATTCTACTAATTTCATGGAGTATAGAAGTCAAAGTTTTAACTAATTTGGGTATAATAAAGAATGGAATAACAAAAGAAATCACCACGCATGCGGTGCTTGCACAGATAAAGGTTATTCCAATGAATAATAATAACGGAACGGTCGGTGAAATTCACAAGCGGGATGTTCCAACAGAATAATAAAGATGGAACCGGATCCGGGTGTAAAACACACGAGATAGGATATTCCAACAGAATGATAAAGAGCGGAACCAGTAGGTGTAAAACACATGCATGAGGATGTTCCAATGAGAATAATAAAAGCGGAACGAAATGTCCGGTGTAAAACACATGCATGAGGATGTTTCAAATGAATAATACTAAAGAGCGGAACCAAGTCCGGTGTAAACACATGCATGGATGTTCCAAATGAATAATAGAAGAATGTCACCAAGTATAGGGTAAACCATGCGTATACTGAGTTATTCAATGAGAATAATAAGCAATGGAATAACATAAGGATTTCACCAAGTATAGGGTATGCCACGTATACAAAAGTTATGTATAGGGTATGCCACTTTTACAAAAGTTATTCAACAGAATAATAGTGAATGGAATAATGAAGTTCTCTTCAAGAAGAAAGAATAACACCCCTCACTAGTAAAAAGAACTGAATATAGAAGTAGTGAAGTAGCGAGAACTACTCTTCTTCTTTCTATAATTTTCTCTATAGCTTCTCTCTATAATTTTCTCTGCAGAGTTTCAATGAATTCGTAAGAAAATAATGAAGGAATGGGCTTTATTTATAGGAAAATGGAATGCATAAGTAATTAATCCAATGAATGAGCGGTCAGATTGATTTACTTTAATCTGACGGTCCATATTTAAAGAAAAATCTTTTAAATAAAATATAATATATTCTATTTATATAAAAACATTTTACTATGCAAACACTATGCAATACTATGCAAAACACTATGCAAAAACACTACTTAACACTATGCATAATAAAATATAATATATTCTATTTATAGAATAACTTTAATAAAGTATTCTATTTTATATTAAAGATGTTTCGCTTTTATTACGTTAATAATACTGAATAAAACAAAAACGTCATTATCATTATAATAATTCATATTATTAATCGACAATAATGGAATCAAACTGAGTGACTTCTCACATAAGCATCAATAATCAATACCAGGTGTCTTACTTACGCAACCACACACGACATCGTACTTTTACTACCTGAAAGTAGTTCAACAAGAATCACGGTAAAACTTCCGCCGTTATTTCAATAAAATATTTTTGTCGTTTTCTCAATCCAATAATTTACGTTAATAGGGTCCACCAATGATTGGTAGTTGTCGCGAATATTCCCTACTAAACCGAATATTCCCACCAATCGAATATAATATAACCACTTGCATACTTTGCAAAATTTATAAATACTACCCACAACTATAATATTATCTCAAATTCACACCATAATATTAAAAAAATTATTTCAACAAAATTTAAATCTTTATTGATAAAATCTGGGGTCTCACAATAATAAGCAATGGAATAACAACAGTTCTCTTCATGAATAAGAAAAAGAATAACACCTCTTACTTTTGGTAGGAGATTGAAATTATGTAGTGTAATAACAAAATACTCTTCTTCTTCTCTCTTATTCTCTCTATACTTTCTCTCTCTATAGCTTGAATGAATTCGTGAAAATAATGAAGCACTAGGCCTCTATTTATAGAAGATTTCTAGCTTAGCAAGACCGTGTGAAAAGACAAGTGGCTTGAACGAATCGATGATGTGAAAAGAAAAGTGGTTTGGCGCTCAGTAATGTGAAACGACAAGTGGTTCGGCGCTTTGTAATGTGAAACGACAAGTGGTTAGGCGTCGGTAAAGGTAATTACTATTGACGAAGGTAATTACTATTCACAAGGGTAATTACTATCGATTGACGAAGGTAATTACTTATTCACAAGGGTAATTACTATTGATGAAAGTAATTACTATCGACGAAGGTAAATACTTATTGTGAAGGTAATTACTATTCACAAAGGTAATTACTATTGTGAAGAGACTCTTAGATGATGACATATAGGCCCCCCGTAAAATAATCAAACTTACCACAAATCATTTTATTTTTAATCAACACATATTTAATCTTTCAACAATTATTAATCATTTATAACTTGTCGTCTCAATTATTGATTTAATACTATAACATATTATACGGATGATCTTGTGATAATAATTGAATCAATAATATAAGAGATATGATCGACAGCAATTCTTGTAGTAATAATTAAGCATAATTTGAGTGACTTCTCACGTAAGCATCGATAATCAATCTGATTGTCTTCTTATGCGACCCAGCGTATTCTTGTACTTTTACCACCGGGTAGTTCAAGCGGTTTTAGCAGTAACACCTCGTAGTTATTTTTATAAAATATATTTTGTCGTTTTCTCAATCAAATAATAATTACATCGTCAGGGTCCACCAATGATTGAGCCATTTATGCGAATATTCCTAACAAAAAGAATATTCCCCACCAAACGAATATTTTATAACAACTTGCATACTTTGCAAAATTTATAAATATAACTCACAACTATAACATTATATCAAATTTATTCCATAATATTCAAAAATAATATTTATAGATAAATTCATCTTTATTTATAAAAGTTGGGGTCTTACAACCTCCCTTCTTATGAAATTTCCCCTCGAAATTAGGGTGACGATACACAGTATGTCGAAGAGGTAAGGATACCTTGATTTCATTTTTTGATTCTAACTCCCAAGTCATTTCCTCAACATCGTGGTTCCTCCACAAAACTTTGACTTGAGGTATAACCTTGGAAGCGTAGAATATGTTCCTTCTTATCCAAGATTTGAACAGGAACCTCTTCATACTTCAAATCTTCCGCTATTTCGTCCGATTCTAACTTCAATAATGTGGTTGGGTCTTTCACATATTTACGTAACATGGATATGTGAAAAACGTTATGAACACGAGACATATTTGGCGAAAAAAGCGAGTCTATAGGCCACAGTTCCTACTCGATCGAGGATTAAAAATGGATCGATGAATCGAGGATTAAGTTTCTCTCTTTCCAAATCTTGTAACTCCTTTCCATGGAGCAACTTTTAACAACACATGATCTCTTATATCGAATTCCACGTCCTTTCGATGAAGATCAGCATAACTCTTTTGTCGATTTTGTGAGGTTTTTATACGTTGTCGGATCGTTTGAATCTTTTCCGTAGTCATACGTATTCAACTCCGGTCCCAACAACGTTGCTTCACCCACCTCATCCCAAAGATATCTTGGAAGCGACACTTTCTTCCATACAACGCTTGAATGGAGCCATGCCAATACTTGCTTGATAATTGTTGTTGTAGGAAAACTCCACCAATGGTAAGAACTTGTCCCAACTCCTTGAAATCAAGGACACTGAGTCTTAATAGATCTTCAAGAGTTTGAATAGTCCTCTCCATTGTCCGTCCAATTCGAGGATGATATGCCGAAAGCTAAATCGTAAGTCTGTGCCCATAGCTTTTTGCAAACTAACCCAAAATCGTGAAGTGAATCTTGGGTCTCGATCGGAAACTATGGATAGGCCAAGATATTACAATCTCGTTTTATAAGTTTCAATCTGCTTATGTATATGACCGGAATGATTTGTAAGACCTCGAAATTTTTAAATAAAAAAGAATTTCCTTTATTTATTATTTTGAAATAGTAAGGGTTGATTTGATTAATGTGGATAGTTAAGGGTTAAATACGCAAATATTTCAAAATAAGCAAGTGGTTATAAAATATTCATTATCGTCGGGGAATATTCGTTTGGTCGTGGAATATTCGTACTGTCGGGGAATATTCGTACGACGGCGCAGCCATGTGTGGGCCCCATAACGGAAAGCGATTGGATGAAGAAAACGACAAATATAAGTTGTTTTTAAATAACGGCGTAGTTATTACAGATTATCTTATTGGAATACCGGTGGTTAAAACATAAGAATCTGGCGTCAGACAAGTACCATGATTGCACCAATTATTAAAGGTACTTACTCAATAATGGTTCTGATAATTCTTCAAAGATTTTATTTTATTGAGTTAATAATTCTTTGCGTTGATATTTTATATTCTTTGTTGTTTTGATAATTGTCATTACACGTATTTTTCATTATCGAAGCAATAATTCATATTATCTGAATAATATTATTAGATAACATTATTGGCAATGTCTAGAAAGTTACATCTAAGGAGAGGTTTGGTCACCTAATTGCTATGCATGAAGGAGAAATTCTTATTGGAAAAGCCCCTCTTTCACAGGAAGCTGCACGGTTGTCAATATTGTGATTACGTAATATTATTTGTGAATAATTAATTATTGATTTATATGATGAGAAAATATTGATTTTATGTGGATATAGATGGAGAAAAAGTTTAATGTGACAATTGTTGAAAATTGAAATTTTATCTTTTTACGATAAAATAATTCATTTAAATATATTATTATATTTTAATAATATAATAATGGTGATATTTTTACAACGAATGTGGGATATATGAGTATCTGAGGAGGAAGAGTATTTTTGTTGCAATAAATGTTTAAAACATGTTAAAACATGTCGGTGGACCCCATTTATTGGTGAGAAATTTGATTATAGCACGTAAAATCACCCGTTTGTGGATTTGGTCAATTTCTATTTGGAATTTGGAAAAACTTTCTTACGCAAAGTTGTAGAGAATTGAAATTCCTATAAAAACTCTCGAGATTCAAATTTTACGATAAAGGGCTATTTATTATGAATTATTAAAGTTCGAAGCTCGAAATAATTAATTTTGAAGTTTTAAATATTTTTAATAAGAAAAACGTTTTTTTTTTTTAGTTAAGCAAGGTGAGTCACTCTTGGTGGTGATGGTTTGAATCAGATTTTTGGGTGCGTAGGAATTTAATAAAAATTATATTAATATTTTAATAAATTTTCTACTTTGGTGTTCTAAATATTTTCTATAAATAGGGTCTTGGGTTAGAATTGAAAATCACACCGAAGCTGAAGTTTTTCTCTCTATATTATCGGCGTATTCTTGTGAGTATTTTGAGTATACTTTGAGTATTGTTAGGCGGTGCAAGTTCCTTCAAAGACTTATATCCCGGTATTCAAATTTAGAAGTCTTAATCTTTCGAGGTAAGGGATGTTATTTTCTTCTCAAATGATATTATTTCTTCAATATCATTATCTTTGAAATATTGGTTGGAACTTTTATCAAATTTAGAACTTTTTCATGTCGGGGTTACTATTCATGAGTTCTTATTCACGAGTTCTTATTCATGAGTTTATTCATTTATTCACGAGTTCTTATTCACGAGTACTATTAAATGAAGCGTGAAGATGTTTTTTGTGGAATTTCTATCTTTTGGTGTTTGAGTTACTTATTCACGTATACGGCTATTCACTATTATCTGATATTCACGTAATAAGTACTATTCATCGAAAAATAAAATTTCTTCTTTTCGTCAAAATATCTATTACGGATACTAGCTTTGATTGTATCCATGTTTTGATCATTCTTGAATTTTACACCACTATGATTATTTTTGAGGTATTTTGGACGTGGATAAAACCAATACGAATCCTTAATCCTTAATCCTTGTCATTTTGTTTCCTTTGGATTCGTTTCTTTAAAAAAATATTTTCATCATCCTCGGTCTTAAATGATGATATTATGGAATATCTTTGGCTGTGTAGTGCAAAGATGAATGATTTCTTAAGAATATCTTTGGCTGTAGTGCAAAGATGAATGATTTCTGAAGAATATCTTTGGGCCGTAGTAAAAAGATGAGCAGGTGTTTAAATGAACACTACAGTGATGAATATCTTTGGCTGTAGTGCAAAGATGAATATTTGATTCGAGATGTATATTAATTGATGTTCTGGGGATAAAAGATAAGCGATGAACTTTTAAATTCATACATAGAAGATAGTAGTTTGCATTCTCTACTTAACTCTTCTAATGAATTATTATTTCGCTGCGAATATTGATTTAAAATTTGTTGTCTATTGTATTCTATTAGATTTTTCCTGTTGAAGACTAACGATAATTTGTTGTATATTATCTTAGTCATAATATTCTTTCTTGAGCTAGTTGAGCTCACCCTTTTCCTTTTTGTTCCATTTTTCTCGGGAGGCGAGAATATAAGCGAGTGCGAGTCGGGGTATGGAATGAAGGTTTTAGAAAGGATTGTTTAGTAGTCCTCACCATTTTGTAAAATAATGTATCGATAAATGTGATGAGGATTTATTTGAGTATAGATATTATACAGAAGATAATATTTGTATTCAAACTCACAGTTTTCTTGTTGTAATAATAAAGTTGTAGTTGTTTTACATACCATGTATTGACAACTCGAAGAATAAGTGATGTATACCTATTTTGGGGCGTCACACGAAGCAAGGCGTTCAAGTGTATAAGTTTTCAGTGAGTTTTCGTATTCGGTGAAATGAGCGAGACTTGGTCGATCTATCAACAATGACCCAAATCGCATCAATGCCTTGAGAAACCTTAGGAAGACCCCAGAACGAAATCCATCAGTAATGTGCACCCACTTCCATTCGGAATTTCAAGTGGTTGCAATGGACCTTTGGTACTTGATGCTCGCTTTAACTCGTTGACAAGTTAGACACCTTGAGATAAGCAAATATTATCTCTCTCTTCATATTGCTCCACCAAAATGTATGACGAATATCATGATACATTTTGGTACTTCGAGATGGATTGCAAATGGTGTGTTGTGCGCCTCCATCATGATATTATACTTTAAATCGGGGACGTTAGGAACACAAAGTCAGGAGTTGACTCGAAGTATTCCTTCTTCATCGATTCTTGCTTCCTAAGATAGCACCTTCTTGCACTTTCTTCCTCATACGCGCATCCAGCTCCAGTGTAGCAGCGAGAAGCGACTTTAACTTTATCGATTAAAGTCGATTCTACTCGTATATTTGCTATCATCACATCACACGTCCCCAGAGTCTTTAACTCTATCTCCATCCTTTTGCAAGTCACACAAAATGGGCCTTTGTGTTGACAATAACGCCTTTTCGTACTTGCATACGATCTTTCGCTTTCAACGCGTCGGCTACCACGTTCGCTTTTCAGGATGGTATTGGATGGTATGATCATAATCTTTCAACGAGTTCAAGCCAACGTCGTTGTCGCATGTTGAGTTCCTTTTGAGTGAAGAAATATTTGAGGCTTTTATGATCAAGTAAAGATCTCCACTTTCTCCCCATACAAGTAATGCCTCCAAATTTTAAGTCTGAAGACAACAATGCTAACTCTAGATCATGAGTAGGATAATTCCTCTCATATTCTTTGAGTTGTCATGAGGCATAGGCTATAACTTTTCCATGTTGCATAAGAACACATCCCAACCCTTTGCTAGAAGCATCCTTTGTAATGACAAATCCTCCGAGCCGGATGGTATTGTCGAGCAGTCTTTGAAATAAGTCTCCTCTTGAGTTCTTGAAAACTCTTCTCACATTCTTCGCTCCAACCGAACTTTGTATCTTTTCGAGTCAATTTGAGTCAATGGAGTAGCGATTCGAGAAAATCCTTCCACGAATCTCAGATAATAACCAAATTTAAACCGAGAAAGCTACGACTTGATCCATCGATTTAGGTTGTTCCGACTTTGAATAGCTTGATCTTTCTTTGGGTCAACAGATATTCCATGACTTGATACCACGTGCCCAAGGAATGCTACTTCTTCAAGCCGAACTCACATTTCTTCAACTTGGCATAAAGCTTATATTCACAAAGCTTTTGGAGTGTCGACCTCAAGTGTTGCTTTCATGATCTTCATGGCTTTTGGAATAAATAAGGATGTCATCAATAAAGACGACCACAAAGTGATCTAAATATTCCTTGAATACTCGGTTCATCATATCCATGAAGGCGGCAGGAGCATTAGTCAATCCAAAGGACATGACTAGAATTCATAATGCCCGTCTGGGAGTTAAAAAAATCTTTGAAATGTCGGCGGTTCTAATCTTGATTGGTGATATCCTAACGAAGATCAATCTTGAAAAGAATTTGGCTCCTTCAGAATCTGGTCAAATAGGTCATCAATACGTGGCAATGGATACCTATTTTTGATGGTGACATGATTCAACTCCCGATAATCAATACAAAATCGCATACTCCCATCTTTTTTCTTCACGAATAGAGCAGGAGCACCCCGAGGAGAAGTACTGGGGACGAATAAAGCCAATGTCTAACAATTCCTGCGAGTTGGGTCTTTAACTCACGAAGTTCAATAGAGCCATTCGATATGGGGCTTTGGAAATAGGTTTTATCTACGGGGTTCAAAGGTCGATACAAAATTCAATTTCACGCCTGGGGTAGGCAGGGGAAGTTCTTTGGGGAATCGTCGGGAAATTTATTAACAATAGAAATATCGTTTAAAACCGGCGTATTTTGTTTAAATATCGTGACATGAGCTAAGAAAGCTTGACATCCGTTTTTCAATAAGCGAATAGCTTTATGGCTTGAGATGGCCGTGATTGATTTTAATGGTTTGGTCGTTTGAATTAGCATAATAGGTTGATTAGGAATATGAAAGCTAACAACCTTACGAAAACAATCAATTTTTGCATGATAAGTAGTTCACCAATCAATCCCAGAATCACGTCAAATGCAAGTATTTTTTAATGAAATAAGATCGACCGAGGTAATGTGAGGTACCGATTTGAACCAAACAAGACTTATAAGCGATTGGATGTAATGAAGGTTTCTCCCAACGGACTTTCCACAGATAAGTCAAAGTCTAATTTCTCCGAGTCAAATTTAATCGATGGCGCAAGTAGGAGAAATAAAAGAATGGGTAGAACGGTATCAAATAAAGTATAGACTTCATTAGAGTTTATGATAAGCTTACGTGATGACCTCATTCGGGTTCCTTGCTCTCGGGAGGTCACAACAAAGCGCTCTCCTTGCACTTACCGATTTTGAATTTTCCGGGGATGACCTTTGGTGCCTCCATCCTAGCTGAATTTGTCTTGATGGCGACAAAATCGAGCTAAGTGACCTTCTCTTCCACAATTATAACATGCTTTGGGACGGCATACGGGCATTTTTGGTGATGTGTCCCTCCTCCGCATTTTGAAGCATATAATAGGTGGTCTTTCTCCTTCCTTAACAATGGTCTTTGGTCCGACGTCTTTCCATCATTGTTGAATCTCCTTTTCTTGAAATGTCCATTCTTATTGTTTTGTACGATTACCACCAAAAGTGGTTACCATATCCGCCCGTTGATTCCTCCACGCTTGTTGTCACCGCTCGATGACTACTCATTTGGTATTATAATTTTTAAATTTACCGCTTCTCTTTTAGTTGCGTTGACTCGTTATCGCGCTCCACTAATCGAGCCATATTTACAACATCTCGAATACAAACACGGTTTATGAGAAATAAGATGTTGACGTATCTCCGCTTCAAACCTCTTAAAAACATTAGCGCCATTCTCTCTTCATTATCCACCAAGTGGGACGAATCGTGATAACTCCGCAAATTTTGCCTCGTATTTGCGACACGATCATATTGTTTTGTTCCAACTTGATAAACTCCACCTCCTTCATATGGCGAATACTTTCGGGAAGGTATTTGTCGTTGAACGACTCTGGAACTTCTCCCAAGATATCTTGAAGACAAAGTTGAGTTGAGTACGTTTTACCGATTCCCACCATGAACCCTCTCCGCCGCAACATAAAAGCGTGAAGGAACCTTTTGCTCTCTGAGCATCCCAAGACATCAAATATCTTGGTAATCTGCTTTATCCATGCTTCCGCCGTAAGTGGTTTTGGATCTCCCTTAAACTCCGGTGGTCCCAGCTCCTTGAATTGTTTAGCGGTGTGGCAGAGAGTTTTCCGTGTTTCCACCTACGTTTTGGATAGGAGTCGCTCACTTTCTTTGTTGCATAAATCGCATAAAGCCTCACGAACATTTGATCATTCATCATTTGGTCGGTGTTGTTGTTTGCATGAGGATTATCGCCTTCTCGATGCACATTATCACGATTATTGATATGTGGTGAATCAACGATCGCTTGGGCTCCCATGCTATTTTCAACATTCTCGGATGTCATTTTCGAGATCTTGCCACAAAACAAAAGGTTAATTGACATGTAACAAATTATCCCTATCTTGACCAACCAATAAAATAGCACATAAACTTAATTAGGTCAAATACTAGCGAAGAAGGTATTCCCGTCTCTCCCTCCTAGTACTATTCTCACATCTTAGCCAGGATCATATCCTAAGCTCGATACCAACCATGACGCCCCAAAATTAGGTATACATCACCCATCTTGGGTCGCCACTTACATGGTGTAATTTAAATACAACTTACTAACATAACTGTATAGGTGTACAATACGACATATAAATCGTGAGTTTAAATACAAATATCGTCTACTAGATATTATACAAACTCAAAAAGGAGTCCTCATTACAATTATTATCACTATTTATTTCACGAGAATAGTGAGGACTACTAATGCTATCTTCGAGGACCATCACTCGTTTCCCGACTCGTCCCAAATTTATATTCTCATTTCAAGAAGAAAGCAGTGAAAGAAAGGGTGAGCTCAACTAGCCCGAAGAAGAAATATTATGACTAAGATAATGCGAATAAATTATCAATAGTCTTCAACAATGTTAAACCGATAAAATATAATAAACATCAAGTTTAATCTGCAGTGGAATACGCAATCCATTAAAAGAGTCAAGTAGAAAATAAAGTCTACTATCTTTTAGGTTTTAAAAGGTTTTTCATCATTGTTATAAATTTGAGACTCAAACTTTAATAAATATTCCACATCATCGAATCACCCCGCACTTTTACGCCGAGGATATTCTTTAGTATCACGACCACAATTATTCACGCACTCACGGGCGAGAATATTTGTGTATTCATTAATGGTCATGATCATGCCAACAATCGTCCATCAATACACTACTACTAATCGAGGATTTTTACCACATCATTTGTAACATTACGATCATGATTACACCGAATAGTCTCGGTCATAATCATACCAAGTCCATCTATGCACTATGTGCCACGAGATGACTTTAAAAAAATAATAAACATGAGGATGATGACAATGATATAAGAATTTCAAAAAACAAGTTCAAGAATTATTTTATCCAGAATTATTAACGTCCAAATTGTCAACATGACATCTTTGCTTTGTAGAGTAAAATTCAAGAATGATCATAAGAATATTTCCATGAAAAGATCTTTGGATGAAACGCAAATATCAAGGATATTCTACTAATTTCATGGAGTATAAGTCAAAGTTTTAACCAACTGGGTATAATAAAGAATGGAATAACAAAAGAAATCACCGTGCATGTGGTACTTATCATAGGCAAAGTTATTCCAATGCAGAATAATAATAACGGAACCAGTCGGGTGAAATTCACGCAAGCGGGATGTTCCAAATGAATAATAAAGATGGAACCAGATCCGGAACACACGAGATAGGATATTCCAACAGAATGATAAAGGCGGAACCAGTCCGGGTGTAAAACACACATGCACGAGGATGTTCCAATGTAATAATAAAAAGCGGAAACCGGTCGGTGTAAAAACACACATGATGTGATGTTCCAGCAGAATAATAATAAGAGCGGAACCAGTCCGGTGTAAAACACATGCATGCAGGATGTTCCAACAGAATAATAATAAAGATTTTAACCAGTCAGGTGTAAAACACACAAACAGGATGTTCCAACAGAATAATAGAAGAATGTCACCAAGTATAGGTAAATCACAGCGTATCAAAGTTATTCCAGCAGAATAATAAGCAATGGAATAACAACAGTTTCTCTTCATGAATAAGAAAGAATAACACCTCTTACTTTTGGTAGGAGATTGAATATCGCTGTGAAGGTGTAGTAACAAAATACTCTTTCTCTTTTCTCTCTTATTCTCTATACTTTCTCTCTATAGCTTGAATGAATTACGTGAAAAATAATGAAGCACTAGGCCTCTATTTATAGAAGATTTCTAGCTTGCTTTTGCTTAGTGTGAAAAGACAAGTGGTTTAACGATTGATGATGTGAAAAAAAGAAAAGTGGTTTGGCGCTGTAATGTGAAACGACAAGTGGTTCGGCCTTTCAGAATGTGAAAAACGACAGTGGTTAGACGTCGGTAAAGGTAATTACTATCGACGAAGGTAATTACTATTCACAAGTGGTAATTACTATCGATTAAGGTAATTACTATTCACAAGGTAATTACTATTCGACGAAAGTAATTACTATCGATGACGAAGGTAAATACTATCGTGAAGGTAATTACTATTCACAAAGGTAATTACTATTGATGAAGAGACTCTTAGATGATGACATATTTAGCCCCCATAAAATAATCAAACTTACCACAAATCATTTTATTTTTAATCAACACATATTTAATCTTTCAACAATTATTAATCATTTATAACTTGTCATCTCAATTATTGATTTAATACTATAACATATTATCTGTGATGATCTTTGTGATAATAATTGAATCAATAATATAAGAGATATGATGCAAGAATTCATGTAGAATAATTAAGCATAAATGAGTGACTTCTCACGTAAGCATCAATAATCAATACGGTGTGCTACTACGCAACCCCCGCCAGACATCAGTATTTCTTTTACCACCGGGTAGTTCAACAGCTTTTAAACGGTAACACCTCCCAGCCGTTATTTTATAAAATATTTTTGTCGTTTTTCAATCCGACAATAATTACATTGTAGGGTCACCAATGATTGAGTAGTTATCTAATATTCCCTAACAAAAAGAATATTCCCAGACCAAACGAATATTTTATAACAACTTGCATACTTTGCAAAATTTATAAATATTACCCACAACTATAACATTATATCAAATTTATTCCATAATATTCAAAAATAATATTTATAGAAAAAATTCATCTTTATTTATAAAAGTTGGGGTCTTACATATACTCCCTCCGTCTCCGGGATAAAAGTCCAGTAGACTTTTCATCCGACGCCCCCAAAATTAGGTATACGTCACCCATCTTGGGTCGCCACTTCATACGGTATATAAATTCAAATACAAACTTAATTATACATCCGTAGGTGTAACATACTTACAATACATAAATCGAGAGTTCTAATAGGAATATTGTCATTTAGACAATATCCATACTCAAGGAGTCCTCATTACATTTATTGTCACACTATTTAATGTAATAATGAGGACTACTAATGTTATCTTCGGGACCATCACTCTTTTCCCCGACTCGTCCAAATTTATATTCTCATTTCACGACGAGAATAAATGAAAGAAAGGGTGAGCTCAACTAGCCCGAAGAAGAAATATTATAACTAAGATAATGCGTAATAAATTATCAATAGTCTTCAACAATGTTATAACCGATAAAATACAATAGACAAACCGCTTTAAGCTCGGTAATGAATACGTAATCCATTAAAAGAGTCAAATTGAAAATAAAGTCTACTATCTTTTAGGTTTTAAAAGGTTTTCATAAATTTTATCACTAAGACTCAGTTTAATGAATAAACCACAATATCTAATCATCCCTCGTATCACGGTCAAGGATTTTCATCAAATTATCAATGGTCACGACTATACTAGAATCACCCCGGTCATAATCATACCAAAAACTATCTATCATCGCATTACAAAGCCATCGAGGACTTTTTGTCACATCATTTATATCAAGCCACGATTATACCGAATGATCCCCGATCATAATCATACTAAGTTCATCTATGCACGTAAGCCAAAGATAACATAATATAACATGAGGATGATGACAATGACATAATAATTCAATAAAACAAGTTCATTAATTAATTTATTCAGAACTAATAACGCCCAAATTATCAACATGACATCGCTTTTGTAGAGTAAAATTCAAGAATGCTCGGAAAAATATTTTCATTAAAAATCTTTGGATGAAGCCTTAAATATCAAGGATATTCCACTAAATTCATGAAGTATATAAGTCAAAATTTTAACCAACCGAGTATAATAATGAATGAAATAACAAAAGAAATCACCATGCATGCAGATTGCAGCAGGCAAAAGTTATTCCAATGTAATAATAAATACGTAATAATAAAAAGCGGAACTGTGTCCGGTAAAAAACATGCATGACGAGGATATTCCAATAGAATAATAAAGATAGAATAATAAAGACGGAACACTCGTCCGCCAGTAAAAAGATGCATGACGAGGATATTCCAATAGTAATAATAAAGGCATAATAATAAAGACGGAACCAGTCCGGCGTAAAACACGTATACATGATGTTCAGCGGAATAATAAAATAATAGAAGAATGTCACCAAGTATAGGGATTAAGCAGATATACAAAAGTTATTCTAATGAATAAATAAGAATGGAATAATATAAGGATTTCACCAAGTATAGGGTATTAAGCATATACAAGTCATGTATAGGGTATGCCACTTTTTACAAAGTTATTCCAATGTAATAATAAAGAATGGAATAATGAAGTTCTCTTCATGAATAAGAAAGAATAACACCCCTTACGAGTCTACAACAAATAATATTCCCTACCTAGAAGAAATTGAATATTGGAAAAGTGAAGAAGAAAATACTTTTCTTCTTTCTCTCTATAGTTTTCTCTACAGAGTTTCAAATTGAATTAAGTAAGAAATAATGATGGAATGAGTTTTCTATTTATAGAAAAACGAGGGTGGCTCTTGGTCTTAACGAAGGTCAAAATGACTCTTGGTAATATGAAGAGACAACTACTATTCATGGAAGGGTAATTAACCCTTGGAATCAAGAAGAGGCGAGTTAACTCTTGGTAATATGAAGGAACAACTACTATTTGCGAAGGGGTAATTACTATTGACGAAGGTAATTACTATCGACGAAGGTAATTACTATGAAGAAGGTAATTACTATCGACGAAGGTAAATACTATCGATGAAGGTAATTACTTTATTCACAAAGGTAATTACTATTCACAAAGGTAATTACTATTGTGAAGGACTCTTAGATGATGATATATGGGCCCCCCATAAAATAATCAAACTTACCACAAACGTCTCATAATGAGACTCTTTATATACATCGAGGATGAATAAATATTACCACAAATCATTTTATTTTTAATCAACACATATTTAATTTTCAACAATTATTAATCATTTATAACTTGTCGTCTCAATTAATAATTTAATACTATAACATATTATCTGGATGATCTTTGACAATAATTGAATCAATAATATAAGAGATATGACGCAAAGAATTATCAGAATAATAATCGAAAGCATAAGCGAGTGACTTCTCACGTAAAGATCAATAATCAATATCATGTCTACTTATACAACCACGCCAGACATCGTATTTTTTACTGGATAGTTCAACAGTTTTTAATGATAATAACACCTGCGCAGTTATTTTTTATAGAAAAATAATTTTGTCGATTTTCTAACTACTGACAATACTTAGTTAATGGGGTCCATTAATGATTGAGTCGTCGTATGCGAATATTCCCCGACAAAAAGAATATTCCCCACCAAACTAATATTTTATAACAACTTTGCTTACTTTGCAAAATTTATAAATATTACCCATAACTATAACATTATATCAAATTTATTCCATAATATTCAAAAATAATATTTATAAAAAAATTCATCTTTATTTATAAAAGCTGGGGTCTTACATTTCACGCATATTAAGAAGAGGAATAAAATGACAAAATTGCCAATAATAATGTCATTAAATATGGAGAGAGAATTAGAATAAAAAAAGTATGAGATATTTAATCGCATAATAGGAAAAAATGTGTAAAAGTTTGGTTATTAAAAGAAATAGGACATTTAATATGGAACAACCCAAAATAGTACTCCCTCCGTCCCAAATTATCTGCTGTTTTAGCAGAAAAATTTTGTCCCACAATATCTGTTTTTTTAAGATTTCAATGCATTTTTTTTCTTTGTTTTCCAAGTTTGCCCCTTTACTTTAATTGTTGATAGTCATTACTCATTCAAGTCTCTCCTCTTTTTTAAGCATCCTTTTCATATTCCCACCGATAAGAATGTGATTGCCAAAATTATGATTCTTAAAAGAACTTGGCACACTCTTCCATGGACAATCTCTTTTTACTAAAGCCTTAATTACAGAAAATAAAAAATTAGCACATAAGGGTATTTTAGTATTTTTATCATATATATTGGTATGTGTGTAGAACTTTAGAACAACAGATAATTTAAGACGGAAAGAAGTAATAAGGATTTTTATCCTGGGACGGTGGGAGTAATTATTAAACATACCCATATAAAATATTGAGACGTTATTTTGTAGTATCTATTTTTTTTTATCCGTATACTCTTTTAGGAGGAGAAAAAATACAAGTAAAATTGAGGTAACATTGATCGTGTCGCCAATCTAGCACGCGAAGTTGTAAGTAAGCCGAACAACCCCCACCAGTTCTAGGGTTTCAGCTTTTAGGGCTTTTTTAGAGAAGAAGAAGAACAAGGGCTACTACTAATGTCGGGAACAAATTATATCAGGTTTGCTCCTAATTCCCCCCTCTAATAAAATCGTATTAAAGTAAATACAAGTGTATATATAATGGGCATCTGCCTAATTTCATACGGGAATCCCTAATTATCATACAAGGAAGTAATTTCTAGCAAAAAAAAGTAGTATTTGAGCTATTTATGGTTGGTGTACGTTTTCAGAGTAAAGATTCGATTTTTATCCACTACAAAATTTACATTATTGGAAATGTGTATCATAATTTCATATTTCATTTTGCTTTAGTTGAGTTTACATTCTTCTTTGCATGTGCATATGAATCCCTTCTATGTCTCTCAATTTCCAATTTTTATATAAACGTGGTTTTGTTTACTGGCACAAGCAAGAGGGTATGCTGTTTATCTAGATGCCTGATCATGCGGATCCTTTTCGTAATTTTTTGGAGTCTTCATGGAGATGTTGCTCTTTGTTGAGTGGATTCATTTCCAGCCTAATTTCAAGAAATTGTGGAATCCTGGTCAGTGAAGATATGTTTTTGTCTAGAGGATTTGATAATACCATATGCTATTCTGGTTATGCTGCTGAATTGTTAGAAGTTTAAGTTCGTGAAAACTGATTTGCAGGTTGGCTCACCGTCAGGTAGTATTTCTCAATTGTCCGGTGGAAGGAAAAATCACCATTCAGCTGTAATGGCTGCAGTTAAACCTATAGAAATTAGTTCATCAGACTCAGATAGTGATTGGGATCTGGATGAGTATAGAGAGCTAAACGATTCCATTCTGAGTGAACCTACTGCCTCTACCAATCATGGGGCTCTTCCAGCATTTGCAGATACATCTGGTAAAGACAAGTAGTTTTAGATTAAAATATGTGCATTCTAAAATTCATTGGTGTTTTCAAATGTATAGATCTTTACCCATTGTGCAGTTTACCGTGGACCGTCTCAAAAAAGTCATTCTCAAGCATCTGCTTCTAATGGAAGCTTATCAAACCTTGATCACCAAACCCAGGCTAACAATTTCAGGTCTCTTCCGTCATGGGCTACCTCTGGCACAAGTTTGACGAGTAAGTCTTTAAAGCGTAAAATAATGTGCATTATGAAATGCTTTGGTGTGTTATCAATTATATAATTCTTTATTCAATGTGCAGATTATGGCGGATTGTCTCAAAAGGCTCCTTCTCGAGCATCTGCTTCTAACGGAAGCTCATCAAACCATAGCCACCAAACCCAGGCTAAACTTCATACTCTTCCGAGTTCTACTAATGATTTCGGAGTATCAAATTCACGATATACTAATGACAATTCTAAGTATTCTACAAGGAAAGGTAACGTGTGTTAACCAACAAACTATTTTGACATTGGCAATTTTTTATATATCAATTGAATCCAAAATTGTGTCAGGCCAGGGGGTAAATTGGGACAGAAAGAATAGTTAGTACATTCTAGAGTTGTTATTATATTCTAGAGTAAGATATTTTGTATGCACATGTAATGCATATGTAAGAACATGGGTGGTTAGTTAGGAGACGTGTGTAGGTTAAGAGAGTGGTTTAGGTTAGGAATACTTGCACTTTTTCATCATTTTAGTAGCTATATATGTCTGTAATGTGTGGAGTAACCTTCAACCTTTTGAATATTATGCATTTTATGCATGGGAACAACTTGTTAAGCTTTCTCTCTCTATCTTTCTCACGAATTCAGTGAAAAATAACAGAGTTCTCTTTTTTCCTCCCTTATTCTCTCTGAATTCTCTATTTCTATCTCTATCTCTGTTTCTCTCTTATTTTCTGGCTAGGCTTCAACAGAGGCTTGACAAATTGGTATCAGAGCTCAAGTTCTATCCAAACTCATCATCTTCTTCCTCCTCTACATCCTTCTTTAACCTCTGATTTCTGCTTCAATATGAATTATATCTCTTCTACCTTCTTCGAGCCTTCAAGCACCACACAAACCAGCACAAAACCATTGGCAACAACGGCTGATCTCTACCCCATAGCAATAAAAAATAGATCTCGGACTCTGTTTTTTTCCTACAGACCAAGAACTCAGCAAATTCAAGTGTTAATTCACTTGTTTGTGTATTAAACACTTCCATCTCACTCGTTCCTATAACATACAAATAGTCAAGTCCATAAAACTCATTTACAACATCACCCACAAACATTTTAATTCATATTTTACTTGTTATTCTTTGTCGGCAATTTTTTTCTAGATTCTATGAATTAGTTTTTTTTTGATTTGTTTCGATTTGTGTTGGGTGATTCGTATTAAGTTGTTTCAGTCGTAGAGTCTTACAAATTGTTTCAATCATAGAGTCTTACAAATTGTTTCAGTCTAAATCATAGAGACTTACAAGTTGTTTCAATCGAAGAGTCTTACAAGTTGTTTTAGTCGTAGAGTCTAACATGTTTCAATCGTAGAGTCTTACAAGTGTTTCAATTGTAGAGTCTTACAAGTATTGAGTCTTATAAGTTGGTCCAGTCGACGATCGTAGAATCTTTTAAGTTGTTCCAGTCAACGATCGTAGAATCTTTTAAGTTGTTCCAGTCAACGATCGTAGAATCTTATCAGTTGTTCCAGTCAACGATTGTAGAGTCTTATAACTTGTTCATGTCTACAATCGTAGGGTCTTATAAGTTGTTCTAGTCTACGATCGTAGAGTCTTATAAGTCTACGATCGTAGAGACTTTCAATACTAAAGTTGTTTGGCTAAGGATAGTTGTTTCACCGAGGAAGTTCACTTCTCATTTGCATAGCTACTCAAGCTCACTTACTCTTACTTAAATAGTGTTGTTACTGCTTGAATTCATTTTCAAACACGACATCACAATTATAGTGACTCATTTATTCTCTACTCCATAAATATGGCTGGTCCTTTGTAAATGTTGCAGCAATATTTCATAAACTACAGAGAGTACACCAATGAGAAATTACAACTCATTGATGAATGAACTGTTGAGACAGAGGAGCCCATAAACTGATTCTAAGTTTGAAAATCTTTTTGGGATAATGGAAGGGGCAATAGGCTTGTGTATATGGGGCGAAGGAGGGATAAGGGCTTCTTTAGAGACCCAAGGCATGGAAAACAAGAAAGAGCAAGGAAACATGAAGAAGATGGAGGAGGAGGAACCAAAATGATGATGGTGGTGAAGACGAGAGAGAACTTAAACATCTTAAATTGGCGTTCCCATTATTTACCAAGGGTGATGAGAATGTGATGAGTATTATGGCATATATGGGATTCATTCTCAAAAGGGGATTGCCATAGCTAGGATGCACGGTTCTCTAAAATATTAGTACAAGTCGACTTACTTGGAGGGAGTTTGCAAATGATTTCACTTTGAGGTTCACTGAGGGCCTGACGCAGGTATGGAAAATATATATGAACAATTAAAGTTGTTGAAGCAAGTAAGAATTGTGAATGTATACTATGATGAGTTTGAAAGGCATAAGGGGAGACTACTTGAGAAGTTGCTCACTTGACTGAAGACTTCTTTGTGGGGAACTTTGTTGGTGGACTGAAAGATGAAACCAAAACAATGGTAAAGTTGTTTGATCCAGAAACTCTATCTCAAGCCTTCAAACAAGCTAAGTACTATGAGAGTCCTATTTCTAAACTTTCCAGCACCCACGACTATCCTAAACCACCACCTAGCCACACCAACCATCAGCCCAACTACAAAAAGGAACTCCCTGCACCACTAACAACCAAAACTCTTATGCGCATATCTATCCTAGAAATGACTTTAACAAGCCTAAACCTAATGACTTTAACAAGGGCCTAAACCTATGGAAAGTTCTTGAGAATTTCATGATCATATCTATCCTAGAAATGACTTTAACAAGCTTAAAAGTGATCAAAGATAAGAGAAGGGACAAGGGCCTATGTTTCTATTGTGATTAGAAGTACACCATGGGACACCAATGGAAAGTTCTTGAGAATTTCATGATCACATGTGAGGATTTCCAGAACTGTAAGGACTTTCTAGAGTTTGTAGAATACTCTGTACCTCCCCAGTTTGATGAAGAACAGAGGAGAATGATAAACTAAAGGGGAAAGCTACCTTGTGTAATTTGCAACTTCAAGAAGAGGCAAATGGGGGAATAGTCCTGATTCTCAAAAGAAAAAGTGAAGGAAAACAACTGATGATATTAATAGATGGTGGTAGCACGTTAAATTTTCCAAGTGAATGCTGCCAAGGCACTAAACTGCGTTATGCAACCTATTGACCTTGTTACTATTAACCTTCCTAATGGTGAGGAACTTCAGAGTAAAGCATGGTGCCTTGAGTTTACATGGAATTTTGACACCCACAATTTCAGCTCACCTATGTGGATCATTAAGTTGTAGTCATATGATGTTATCTTGGGAACCACATGGCTGAAACAATTAGGAGGAATACATATAGAGTACAATAATCTTATCATCAACTTTACACAACAAGGAATGGAAGTTTAGCTACATGGATGGGTAGACCTTAACTATTTGACAATAGCCCATCCAACATAGATGTCCTAGGTTGTGGAAAGCTATGAAGGTGACAACACAACTACAAAGATGGGGCCTAATGAGTTAGAGTTGGTCCATGGTCTGCTAAAGTACAGAGGGAAGTGGGTATTAGGAATTCAAGGAGACTTGAGAAAACAACTATTTAAAGAACTCCATGAGAAGGGAGTAGGGGGTCATTCAGGGGCAAGGGCCACTTTAAAAAGTATAGAGCAATATTTCTATTGGGTAGGAATGAAGAATGATATCAGAAGGTTGGTTGTTGAGTGTCCGATTTGTCAATTTTTCAAACATGAAAATGTGATAAGCCATGGGTTGCCTCCAACCATTACCCATCCCTACCCAGCCTTGGATGGACATAACATTGGATTTTTTCAGTGGACTCACAAACTCCAAAGGCTATGAAGTTATTTGGGTTATTACTGATAAGTATAGCAGGAACTTTCATTTCTGACCTCTCAGTCATCCTATCTCTGCCCAGACATTATCCTTATTATATTTTGAGAACCTCTTTTAAGTTTCATGGGACTCAATTGTAAGTGATAGGGATCCCCTATATTTTTGAGTTACTTCTGGCAAATACTATTTAAACTTGTAGGAACAAGGCTCCACATGCTCCACATCAGTACTTCCTTTCATCCTCAAAGTGATGGGAGCACTGAAAGGGTAAACCAATGTTACCTAAGAAGCATGTGCAGCCATTTACCAAAACAATGGAGCTCTGGCAGAATGGTGGTTTAATACTACTTTCCACACTTCTCTACAAACAACCCCATACAAAATTCTCTATGGACATGACCTTTCAAAATTTAGTACCAACATTGCAACAGTTTAGGATATTCTTACAGAGAAACAACAACAACTGGACATTCTCAAGGAGAACTTTACGAACTTTACGAAGGCCCAACAAAGAATCAAGAGCCATGCTGATAAAGGAAGATTTGAGAGGTTTTTGAGGTTGGTGAGTGGGTATACATGAAGCAGAGTTCAATGTCAATAAGGAAGAATATGAAACTAGCCCCAAAATTCTATGGTCCTTGTAAAATTCTGGAAAAATATGGGGCTGTTGCGTACAAACTGGAGTTTCCAAGCACTTCAAGGATACATCCCACCTTTCATGTCTCGCAACTAAAAAGGCATTTGGGGGCAACACAAATCAACACCCAACTACCAGAGGTTAATCAAAATGGGTAATTTGATGTAGGACCACTCAGAACCTTAAAATAGAGGAGAGTTTACAAAGGAAGCAAGATTATGTACCAATACTTGGTACAATGGAAATATTTCATCATTGAAGAAGCTACATGGGAGGTTGAAGATCTCCTTAAACTTAACTATCCAAACTTAATACTTCATTCATGAGGACATGAATATTCTAAAGGAGGAGGGAGTGTCATGTCGGGGGTAAATTGGCACAAAAAGAATAGTTCATACATTCTAGAGTCTAGAGATATTTTGTATGCACATGTAATGCACATATAAGCACATGGGTGGTTAGTTAGCAAGTGTTTGTTGGTTAAGAGAGTGGTGTACGTTAGGATACTTGCACTTTTTAGCATTTTAATAGCTATATATTTGTGTAATGGGCTGAGTAACCTTCAAGCTTTTGAATATTATGCATTTTATGTATGGGAACAACTTGTTAAGCTTTCTCTCTCTATCTCTCTCTCTCGTGAATTCAGTGAAAAATAACTTAGTTCTTCTCCTGCTTCCTCCCTTATTCTCTTTGAATTCTCTATTATTTCTATATGTCTCTGTTTCTCTCTTATTTTCTTGTTGGGCTTCAACAAAGGCCTGACATATTGCTCGTCTTGTTGCAGATTATGAACAAAATTCATCTGGTCAGGGTTCTAAAAGGATCCTTCCAACATCCTTTCAGCCGCCTGCACCTAGTTTGAGATCAACCAATTTAGTAGAGAATTTGGGCAACAGTCAGATGCGTGAAACTTATTCTGCACAGCTGAAACCTACATTTGGCATGAACCATGTGAAAAGCAAATCGGGCATAGGCAGTGATGATGAAGTACTTATGTATGAAAACAGTGGAAACAGGGTATTACCTCCATCATTTATGCACACGAAATTTGCTTCAACTGCACCGTACGTCAGTTCTGCTGATAGTGGTTTCCGTTCTGCGGCTGGCGAAGAAAGAGTCAGCGAATATGATGAGAGACTAATTTATCAAGCAGCATTGCAGGTATTTCTCTCTGGTCATTATTATTTCTACATTTCTCTCTTTGCGACATCCAAAAACTATTGGGTTCTGACTTCCTTCCTTACACCTTATCAGTTTAACTCCTTTTGTTCTGATTTTCACCTGTGCTTTTTGGAAGCCTCAGGAAATACAAAGGTTCAGTTTAATTTTTTAAGTTTTGACTGGCCCCTATAAGTATTATGCTCAACCCTCAAGTAGTTCACTTGATTGATTTTTTACTTTTTATGATTCCTTCTTTATGATTTGATTTTCAGAAGGATTTCATGCATTTTGTCAAATATCTATAGTTGTTTCAGAGCGAAACCGACAGTGGTGGCAAAATGGATGTACTATAAGCTGTAAATTGGTTACTATTATCAGTGATAGAGCTAGTTGAAACATGTATGGAGGCTGATAGTTCACATATGATTTCACATTTTAAAAAAAATTATTTATTTAAACTTGCAACTTTGCTTGAAGTCCACAAGCTGTGGTATCAGATTCAGGCTTCAAAGAAAGATGCATGATAAGAAAAGAAAGCAAAGCTCTGCATCCGATTATTATTAAATATTAATCTTCAAAAAATATTGCTGACTATCCTTGTCTCTATAAGAGAAAATATAATTCTTTCTTTGGCAAAATGGGCCGTGATTCCCATCTTAGAATAAGTTTTGTTATTCACCCTTCTTTGCTGCGTGCTACCTTTGTCCAACATCATCTATTTGTAGTTGTTGGTTGTTTTTTGATCTCACAACAAATAATTGGCTACTTGTCTTTGTACCAGCAAACCATTATTTAGTATTTACCTTCTGCATGAAAAACTATTCAAGCAATTGATGTGCATTTTATTAGAATTGTAAAATGTACCACATACGAAGATAGTTTAGATACCCAATTATAACATGATTTATTGAAGTATTTTGTACTAATGGTGTTAAATCTATGCTAACCAAGAAAAATAGTTCTCGTAAATTTGAAGTGATCTGTTCTGTAGAATGATTTAGCTCAAATGTTAGGAACATTTGTGTACACATATGGTTGGTTTATTTGATTCAAGACAGCAGTTAGAAGTTATTTTGAATGCTGGTTTAGGTTGTGTATGTTATTCAAGAGCATAATCATCTAATTTGGTTTTAGAGTATAAAATTGAAGGGATAAAAGTGTAGAGTCTAATTTTAGGAATTAAAAAAAAAAGACATTTCAGGGCTATTCAGGGTATGTTTCAGAGTATGCATGAACATTTCTTTCTTGTTAGTTTTAGGTTGAAGGACTAATGCGACTTTGTCTATATTTTTAATGGTTGAAATTTTTGGTTTTTTGTGTTAAAATTGCAGGAAATATAAAAGAATTGAAAGAGAAAAAAAGAGATTAGGTGTGAAATCTAGATCCATTGGTATCATATCTAGGATTAAAGTTGACACACTCCTAGAAGAATTACAATTGCTGGATAGTTTCTATAACTGCATGTCTTTGTATAGGCTTGTGAAGAAACTTGAAACTAATGGGAACTGAATGTTCTTTTTTTCTTTTTTGTGTGTGCATAATTTGTAACTTAATGACTCATTTTATATAGCTTATTAGATACTTTTGTTGATACTAAACATGTAACAATCCAACCCGTTCCTGGCCAAATTAAGGCTTCAAGAGCACCGTCAAGGTCATCTTGGCTCACCTAAAAGTTGTGACAAGTTATTGATATTCGTGGTAGTAGAGTTTAGTCCTTATATACTGTTCAGTCCAACCCACACACTCCAGTGGAGTATATGCGGTACTGGAGTATTACAAAACATACATCAGTTACCTAGTAAGATGTATGCTCTTCTTTCCATTCTGTGAGTCGTGCTTTCCATTGACAGTTGCACCTCCAAAATTGATGGACCATATTATACTTCAAAAAAGAATATATGAACTCCAGTGTTTAAAAACCAATACCTTGTAGTTTTGTAGAGAAGGTGTAACTCATGGATCATTGCTGCCATCCATATCGAGCAGAAATAATTTTCAGACATTTCTTTGACTAAAGAAAACATAAGAAACTTGATCTGAAACTGAGTAAGCAGAATTGAACTTAGAAGCATACTAAGCTTAACACCCAAGTATGCAAGGATGTATAAGGGGCCAAGGCTGCCTTCAAGTATAGCCAAAATCTGATTTTTAATTTTTCTTTGTTATTGAATGTACTTTTCTAGACTTTTTATAAAACCGTCATAGAGTTAATTTGTGAAGTAACAAGAAAGGTTCACATTTGGGTTATGATCAATTTTTTTTTTGCAGGATCTTAACCAACCTAAAGTTGAAGCTACTTTACCTGATGGTCTTCTGTCGGTCTCTCTTCTTAGGCATCAGGTTTTTTTGTTTTTTTTATATTTTCATTTTCTCTATCTACTAGCTAATTTGCCCATTCATATATTTGGCCCTTCGTTGTTCTAAGATTGATGATTATATATTATAGAAAATTGCATTGGCGTGGATGCTTCAGAAGGAAACACAAAGCTGTTGTTGTTCGGGTGGAATTCTAGCTGATGATCAGGTTTGAATTTACTATTTAGTCGAATCTTATTTAGCACATTGCATGATCCAAGCTTGGGATGGTTCTCAAAATTTCAATGTAAAACTAATTTGATGTTATCTGACAGGGTCTCGGTAAGACTATCTCAATGATTGCCCTTATACAGATGCAGAAATTGATACAGTCAAAATCTAAATCAGAAGATCTAAGCCATCACGCAGCTGAAGCCTTAAATTTGGATGACGATGAGGACAATGACACCACTGCTCTTGAAAAAGGCAAGCAGGATGATGAATCTCATGATCTTAAATTGATTCCAGAAGTTTAGTACTTCTACACGGAAACGGAATTTCAAACAGGAGGCCCCAAGCAGGCACATTGGTCGTGTGTCCAGCAAGTGTTAGCCGACAATGGGCCAGGGAGCTGGATGAGAAAGTTGCAGATGAAGCTAAGCTTGCTGTTTTAATCTATCATGGAAGCAATAGGACGAAGGATCCTGTTGAACTAGCAACATATGATGTGGTTCTCACAACATATGCTATTGTGGCAAATGAAGTTCCAAAAGCAAATTTGGGTGATGAGGATGATGATGATCAAAAAAATGGGGAGAAGTATGGATTGTCTTCTGAATTCTCTACTAATAAAAAACGAAAGAAAATGTCTAATGCTGGTAAGAGACGAAAGAAAGGTAGAAAAGGAATTGACAGTTCTTTTATTGATAGTGATTGTGGTACTATTGCAAGAGTGCGCTGGCTGGCTTAGGGTGATTTGGATGAAGCGCAAACTATTAAAACCACAGAACACAGGTGGCTAAAGCCTGCTGTGGTTTTAAAGCGAAATCAAGATGGTGTTTATCTGGAACACCTATACAGAATGCAATTGACGAGTTGTTTAGCTACTTCCGATTTCTGAGATATGATCCATATACGACCTATAAATCATTTTGTAGTACACTAAAGAACCCAATTTCTAGAAATTCAATTCAGGGTTACAAGAAGCTATATGCCGTGCTGAGGGCTGTAATGCTACGTCGAACAAAAGGTGACTTCTGATTTTTTATATACTTTTATTTACTGTTTTTCTCTAGATATGGTCCAAAAAGAATGATAATTTACTTGGTCAGCTTCCATGTTTGAATTACAATGGTGGATATGCCTTCATATTAACACATATTGATAGGATCCTCCCACACCTAGTGTCCCTAGCAAATATAACCACATGCTAGTTTCAACCTTGGTGTTAAGGAGACAAGCTCGTGTGTAATTCAGTTGAAGTTTGAACTATCCAGAAACTCTTCACTGCATATTGGTAAAAGCTAGATATGCTAAACAAACATTTGCTGTTCTATTGCAATTTGGTGTTGGCAACTTTAAAGTACGTCAGGTTATGGAAATTGTGCAAGTTGACATATTTTTCCCTTGCTCTTCTAAATGATGTGCTGACTATTCGTGGGTGCTCATAAGAACTTTTACCGCTTTTCTTGACCTAGGGAACTTTTGCCGTGTGTTGGTCAATTTAATTACTTAAATAAACTTTTTTGAATGATGAACAAAATGTCTTCTGATTCTTGTACATTAACTTCATTTCGGATATTATTTTTTTTCCAGTACCATATAATAAACAGATGCCCAGAAAAAAAATCTTAATCTGTTTGGATTTGTCAGTTGTGAAGCTCTGTGTTAATATACCTTTACTGGTGAAAATAAATAAATTTTCTTATCTTATGTGATTTGTCGCCTCATAACTTTTGAACCTTTTGGAGTTCGTGCGCCCTCTTTTTTGTCTATCTGTAGACACTATGAATATGATTATTTTCAGTTCGTGGTGGTGAATTTAGCTCGAGTTATTTCTACTTTACTCAAATGGCATGCCTGATAAAAGTCTTGTATTTGTAATCTATATCTAGATTCCTGAGTTAATTCTTTTGTCTGGTGCTGATAATCCTCCAATTTGTGGTATAGGTACCTTCATTGATGGAGAGCCTATAATTAAATTACCACCAAAAACAATAAGTTTGACACATGTGGACTTCTCTGTTGAGGAGCGGGCTTTTTATCGAAAACTTGAAGCTGATTCACGCTCACAATTCAAGGTGCCGTTCTTTATTTGCAGTTTTTTTATTCATTTATCACACAATCTTTCTTTTTGATAATTAAGTATATTCAAAATCTCCAAAATGGGGCGCTGTTATAATATTTGTTCTTTGTTTTGTGTATTTTGGTGTTTAGGGAACTCAATATGATTGCTCGGGACACTATCAAATTTGAACTACCATTTTTTGTTGCTCATTGCTTTATATACACCTTTTATAATCTCCTATGTGATTGTGACCATGTCTCGTCAAGCCACTTTCTGTCGGCCTTGTATCATCCATAACTTGGAACTAGAAGTTTTAACATAATTCATAATTATCAGTAATCTCCTATGTGATTGTGACCATGTCTCGTCAAGCCACTTTCTGTCGGCCTTGTATCATCCATAACTTGGAATGAGAAGTTTTCATACCTAAACAAGAAGTTGGGCATCAATGGTTTTAACATAATTCATAATTATTAGTTAAAGTACCGTTTTTTTCTTTCTTCACTTTCTTCAAGTGTCTTGAGTTAGAGTGTGTCGATGATAGGACAATTAAAGCGTTTTGGAGTTCTAGGTTTAACTTTTAAGGAATGGGAATTTCTTCCTTCTTGCGGGGAGTCGGGGGACATTATTGTCATTTGAGACCCTAGATTTGGTTCTAGATTGGTTCTTCATGGCCTTTTGGGTGAGGTTTTTGATGTTGTGAATCTTTGTTCTCCTCATTGGTGTTCAAGTGGTGATTCTAATGTTATTAAATATTACGGAGAAAAATCTGGGAGTTTGAGAGTTATGACTAGTATTAGGAGTTTTGATAACTTCATTACCTAGCTTAATTCAAGGGATTTGTCTCTTTCTAATGCTTTGTACACCTGGTCTGGTCTGGTAGCCGTCCGATTGCCACTCGATAGGTTCCTCTTTTCTAACGAGTGGGAGAGTAGTTTCCTCACTTGGCCCAAGAGAGATTTTGTCATACTGATCATTTCCCTATTGGGAGAGTAGTTTCTATTGTAAGTGGAGGCCACCTCCTTTTAAATTTGAGAACATGTGGTTGTCTTATTTTAATTTTATGCATTAGCTCATTCGTGGTGGGAGGAACTTCAGGTTGGGGATTTGGAGGGGGTTCGTTTTAATGCAAAAACTTGGACATGTTAAGAATTAGATGGAGGATTGAAATAAGTCTGTTTTTGGTAATGTGAGATCTAAGAAAGTATAAGTTTTGAGGGGAGATCACTGAGATTGATGGTGCGGAGGTGGAAGGTTTTTTATTTGGAGATGTAGAAAGATGATGATTTATTTGGAACCCTTGCAGATTGTACCTTTCTGTATTGATTTTCCCCCTAACTTTATCGTGGATTATTATATGTTTATTCTGCAGGCCTATGCTGCTGCTGGCACATTGAACCAAAATTATGCAAATATTCTATTGATGCTCCTGCGCCTTCGTCAGGCTTGTGATCACCCGCTACTTGTTAAAGGTTTCACTTCTGATTCTGTTGGAAGAGATTCCATGCACATGGCAAAAAATCTCCCTAGAAATATGCTGATCAATTTAATGAAGCACTTGGAGACCTCAGCCATTTGTCTTTCGTGCAATGTGAGTTATCCTGTATTTTATCCTTCTTTCATTATGTAATGTGATATGCATCACTCACTCACTCTGTGTGTGTGTCTATCTGTCTGTCCTCTTTCTCCGTGCTGTTAAGTTATGCATGTCCCTTTTCAACCATTATAAGAGCGCTGTTCTGTTGCTAGGAAGGGAGTAACCAAATTATTTTACCTCCTGCAGACAAAGAAAAGGAGGAAGCTACTAAAACAAAAGTTGAATAATCAAATGTCCAACAGATCAGCGTGTCCACATTGTAAATATGGAGTTACCAACAATCGATCCTAAATAAAAATATTTCGATCACCTTAGATTTGTTCTGAAAGGGACAAAAGGGAGGCAGCTTCCAAATCTAACTAGACATCCAAATTACACCATGAATTGGCCATCAGCAAACTAATTGCCTCTAGACCAACAGTAAAGTAAACTTATTGACCAAACCATCTTCCTTTCTCCTACTCAAGTCATTTGTTACTAAAGATAAAGAAAGAGATCATATCACAAGTGTTACCAAAATCTAATATAAGCATGATGCAAGCCTACAGGCTAGAGTCTGTTATCATCCTCCACCATCTTATTTGCCACCATGGTATTAATATTGTTGAACTAGAAGAAAGGAACTTTGAGAGATAGTGACGGTATCCTCTAAAAAAAGCTACCAACCATCTCAATAGAATCTTTCTTAGAATCTTATAGAAGCTATTAAGCTAGTCACCACAATGATAGGTTTGAACTGTTTGATCTTAGTAAATTGTCCTCCTTTGTAATTGAAACTAGCTTGATTAAAGTGGAATTCATGTTCTTTACTGTATAGCATGGACTATATATATATATATATATATATATATATATATATATATATCAGTCCGCTTCCTACTTTAGCGACGGACAAAACCATTGCTAAAGCCGTCGTCATAGGGTCCGAACCGGTCTATAGCGACGGTTCTGGACTAGCGCAACGGTTCAGACCTTATGACAATGAGTTTGCGACGGTTTTGTTCGTCGCTAAAGGTGGTCCGAATGCGGACCGCCCGCATAGGAAGCTCTCTATGTGATATATATGTATATTTATACTAGTTGATTAAAGAAAATGGAAAAAAAATATAATTTTGGTAGAATCTGCGATGTTCTTAGTCCCGAAAAAAGAGGTGAATCCTATACTGTATGACCTAATTCTTGACTCTGTGGTAAGGCTTGTATTTGCAGTTGCTAATTTTTTTTAATGAATTATAGTATCTGCAGATTCCTTTAGAAAGTAGTATGTTATATATGACTAAAATATTTGCTAAATGTACAGGATCCACCTGAAGATGCAATTGTTACCATGTGTGGACATGTTTACTGCTATCAGTGTGTGTCAGAATATTTGAGGGGAGATGAGAATACATGTCCTTCACCTGACTGCAGAGGACAACTTGGTCCTGATGCCGTATTTTCCAAAGCTACCTTAAGGAGATGTTTATATGATGATGATCTAGATGATGATCTAGATGATAATCCCTCGTCTGAGACCAACAAATCCATAGTTTTGCAGAATGAGTATAGTTCTTCAAAAATAAAAGCTGTTCTTGAGATTCTTCAATCTCATTGTAAATCCAACAGTCCAGGATCACAAGTGCATGGTATGGTTCGACTCAATGGAGTTTCTTCATCTACAGGGAAGGAATTATCAGAACCAGGTGGTAGCATTGTAAATACAACACACGCAATGGAATTTTCAGACCCGCACACTGAAGGATCAAAAAAGGCTATCGTTTTCTCTCAGTGGACTAGCATGTTGGACTTGGTTGAAATGTCGCTGAACCAGACTGCTTTACAATATAGGAGGCTTGACGGTACAATGACACTGTCTGCAAGAGATAAGGCTGTCAAAGAATTTAACACTGATCCCGAGGTTAGACTCTTTATCTCATGGAAGTGCAAATCTTGAATTGTTATTTTATTTTCTTAGACCAATTTGTTGGTAAGATGCCTGCAGACTTGAGTAAGAAGATCTAGAACATGCACTGTGGCTTTTGAAAATAGTTGTCGGCTTATGTATCAAACCATGATTTGTTTCCATGATTTTGTGTACCACCTCTAGTACCGTTTGTTTTATTATAATTATAATAAACCTGTAACTGGGGAATCAGATTGGCTGTCTAGTCATCTAATAGAAAAAGCCCAAGTAAGGGTAATCTCTTTTTTTCTTTTTCCTCCCTTTAAATTATTCTTTTCTCTAGTCCTCGGATGCTTCTTGGAGAAAAAAGGAAAATGCATACATTAGTGGCAAAGGAGATCCCCAAACTCTAATATGTTTTCATTTTTTGTAGCTCTTCTGAGAAAGAAAGGACATGTTATATGAAGTTTGTGATTAGAGAGAGAGAGGGCACCTCCTGTTAGCGTGATACTATCGTATTATCTTGTATATTCTTTAAGCTGGAACTGTTGGATCACCTATAGATCACATTCTTATTAAATATAGCGTTATTTCTTATTGTCATAATATGGATTAGTGCTTCCATTTTTTTTTGATAAATTTAAGTTTCAGGTAACGGTCATGCTGATGTCATTAAAAGCTGGTAATCTTGGTCTTAACATGGTAGCTGCGTCTCATGTAATCCTTATGGATCTTTGGTGGAATCCAACTACTGAAGACCAAGCTATTGACCGAGCTCATAGAATAGGACAGACTCGTCCTGTTACTGTATCACGACTCACTATTAAGGATACAGTTGAAGATCGGATTCTAGCACTTCAGGTATGTTCCACGTTTTTGATTGTTTATCAAGATCATATTAGTATTCGATTGTCTATTCTTTTTTCAGCTTTGAAGTGGCTATTATTTCTTCTGCTGCATCAACCTCAATCTCTTTCCTTAGTTGGTCTAAAATATATATGTATATCCTCTTATAGTTTTTGTTTAATTATCTTTTGTTAGTATGGAATATCTTTATACCTTCATTATTGACAGGAATGGATACACTAGTAGCATCAATGTCTTAAACATACAAGTTACCATATTGTGCAGTCGTATTTAATTTAATTGCTATGCTTTAGGTAACTAAAGATCTGTTTATTAGGAAATGTCAACTAACCATCAATAAGAAATTCAAAGTTCAGTGCACTAAAACTCCAAAATCAGTAAATAATAAAAACCCAAATAATTAAAGATCCAAAATTTAATTCCAAATCTCCTTTATCTAGAATACAATCAATACCAAACTGGAAATGATAGTATACTCTTAATCAGTCTTGACAATCATTTGCCAACTATTTAATAAAATAATGCGAGTATAAGGTGTTATGGAAATATCTAATTTCCCTTGTGAAAACAACAATTTCTCAAAATAAATTAAATAGTAATATCTCCAAGCATGTTCAAGACACTCAGGTTGATAGTGGATTATGAAGAGGAACAAGAGAGCCTCAATGTGGATTGTGAGCAAAATTGTCAAAGTGTGAGAGAGCGCGAGTAAAAGTACCAAACATTTATTTTTTAATAAAACAAAAACTAAATGCCTCTAGAGCTTTTAAATTAAAGTATTTATTCAATATAATGTGTTACATTATATTCCAATACATTTGAACTAATTTTAAAGCACTTCTCTTAAATTTTTGTTGGATGTTTTATTTGTAGAAATACAAATAATTGTTTAGGCAACTTGGTGAAAATATACAAAATTGAGATGATTCGAGTAGAGGTTGATTTTAGTGATAAATATGGATGCCTCCCTCTCTAATTTCATCCGATACACCAATAATTTGATCTTAATAATTTTGTTTGTAATGATTAAAATATGTTAATAGATAGTTGATGATATTAAGATTAATCCTACCAAAAATTAGAATCATTAGAAATATTTTTACCGTTAAAAGAGTTTTCAACCATATGTTCATCAAATGGTGAGAAAATGTCGGATTAACATGAGACCATTTGCAAAAACAAAAACAAAAACACAAATCCCCTTGTTTGTGATGCATATTACAATTTTTAGAGGGGATCAGCTGTTGATGTTCAGTCTTGTTCTTGCAGGAAGAGAAGAGGAAAATGGTTGCATCCGCTTTTGGTGAGGATCAAAGCCAGGGCTCAGGAACTCGATTAACTGTGGAAGATCTAAAATATCTATTTATGGGGGGTCCGTAACTGTGGAAGGGCCTTACTATCATCTGCACTCGTCTTTCACTCCCCTTACAAATGCAGTTGGTTTGTCTTCAAAGAAAATAGTTAATAGTTAAGAGTAAGTTGTGAAATGTTAAAATACTTTTTAGGAAATGGTTCGGCAATTAAGTTTAATGGGATTGATTGCTCGTGCTGGATGCCAACTTCGTACTAGTTTTTTGGCCAACAAATAGGGCATTTTTGTTTTGATCGAGTATAGTGATATCGAGCCAAAAAGGCTGTAAATATTATCTTCTTAAAAATATTTATTGTATATTATTAGCCTGTTCAGTTTTTTTTCTCCTCTTCCCGTACGGATAATCATCTATCTGTAAGCTGTTCATGTTATTTGGATTTTTCTCCTCTCTATATATTTTTTGGGTAGATGAATGCAAATTGGCCTGTCCATCGAAAAGTAATTTGAAAAGATTTCCCAAAATATCCAAATTTCTGATCAATGAGAACTTGCTTTATAATTGATTCCTCCTCTCCTTTGAAAAATTTCTGTGGGCCTCTTAACTCAAAAAAGTCATTACAAAATGCAATAGGTATTGAAGTGGCATTTGCTATAGGAGGACATGTTGAAGAGATGGGAAAAGGGTTTTTAAACCTTTTAGATCCGAAAATATAATTATATAAGAACAGTGTCATTTGCATCTTATATATCATTTAATGCTATGTTTGTTGGAGAAATTAAATGAAAAAAATTGTCATAATTGATAATTTCTATTCCTCATGGGATTGTAGAATTACTAGTTTATTCCATTAATTCCCTTCTATGTTAGTTATATTCCTTAAACCAAATATAGTATTAGTAGTTATATTTTGGAATGAAGAATAAGCTTGAGAAATTAAGAGCAAAAAAAGTAATCTTAATCTCTCATAAATGTCTTTAAAAAGAAGCAAAAAGCAAATGCCTTTATAAAAGTCATTACTTGATTGCATCCAACTTGGGCTTTACTACTACTACTACTACACCACATTTAACATAGACGACACCAAAAACCCTAGTGATGGCTTCACATGTCCACCATGGTGGTGGTGGTGGTGGTGGCTCCCTTCCCCTCATCATTTTACTCCAACTCTCTACGTTTCATATTTTCTTTCGTGTGTTGGTGTTTGTTTTTTGTGTACTGTTGGAGACTTGAAGAATTACTATTTTCCACTCCATGTGTGTGGGGGGGGGGGGGTAAGAAAGGGTTTTCTTAGATCCTCTAGTGGTCATAAAAGGTCTGCTCCAATGCGCATGTAAATGACCTTTTGTTTCCTACTTTTGACAGCATTCATCTGCATACCCTATGGGAATGTTTTGACTCTAACCAATACTTTTGGTTAAAATCTCACTCTCAATAATCATATCTTTGTTAAACTTGGTTTAATATAATAATATTCTTGTTACATATCCCTTGATTCCTTCAAAAAAAGAAGAAAAACATAGAGCTTATTGTCTCCTAATTATAACTAACCTATAAAACAATACACACATAATTACCTTACTAGACTTTTTCTCATGTGCTACTTTACTTGTACATATATATATATATATACTCGCTAGTCGCTACAACTTAGCAAACGTTAGGCCCAAATCCCACGAATCCATTTGCCCCATCAAATGATATTTGGATTCCCTCTTGTTGGATGTTCCCTATTATGGATAGTCCGGATGGAGACGGGGCAAATGCAAAACAGAAAGTTCCCACTTCGTCCACTGGAATAAGAAAGTTCCTAGCGGGTAGAGTTAGGATAGGCCCGCCCGAGAAGTAAAACGAGACGGTTGGTACCCGAACCGTCACAAATCCGTTTAGGTTATAACATGTGTCAAATATTGATACTGCGGCAGACCGAGGCAGACTAGCTGTTTCAGCTACAAAGGCATCACGAAATGCCACGTAGGCAGTTGTCGGAAGCCTTGTCACGGCTGTCCCGGTGTCCATAACAACACCTCCGTTTCCTGTCTCGGATAAACGGAAAATACTGTCGGGTAAAGGAACTTGCATGCTTCCTACACCAACACCAGCTAGCCCGATATAGTAGAAACTCGGGGCCTGTGGATTCCGAATCAACGGTACCCATGCAGCACCCACAGGCATGGTTTCACGCCCGAACACTAATGACCCGGATGATCCGGTGCCCCGACTCACTAAACAGTAACCGAACGCACCACCCATCTGCCCACCTAACTGACCTACAAGTGACATGGATCCCCCTCCAAGCCCGAGCAGACCCGCAGCTCCGACAAACAATCCCCGGTTCCTATGCCCGCATCCAATTGCCACATTCCGGACCGCTACACGACCAAAAGTAAGAGTTTCAAGGGCAAGTGTCCCCTTCGTGTAAGAACCGTCGCCGTACGAGACCTCGTACCGGCACCTACCACCGTGACAGCCCGCGTTCTCGACGCGGTTACACACGGAAGAGGCGCAAGACACCACTGCAAACGAAGCGGATTTAGACGGATCGAATACCGGGTCGGACTGGTGGTAACACTGAGCACAGGGTTGACACTGTACCCATACAACATCACTGCCGGAGTCAATAACCATGTATTGACTCCTACCTGGACTACCCACACCAATCCTCACAAAATATTCCCCACTCCCTTGGTCCATACCCGAAATCACTTCCGACTCGAAATCCTTCACCTCATAACTAACTCCTCCGCCGCCACCGGACTTGGCGGTTCCACCAGCGGCAGCGACCGTAAGTCGACGAATTAGGCCTGATACTCTTTTAACGTCCCTTTTGATGCGGGCATGGAAACGGCGGCGATGATTGGAGAAATGGGTTGAAGAGATCTTTTCTCTATGAAGGAGATTCAGCTTCCAAATGCCATGATCACCGTCGGTACTAATATGGTCCTCTGTATATTCGGAGAATTCTTCATGACTCACATTTCTTTCAAGGGAATGGACTTTTGTCTCCGCAATGCTTTCTTCCACATTAAATTGTTGGGAGGGAGGGTAGGATAATTTTTGACCGTCGGCCGCCGAGTGATTGGAGGCAGGAGCGGTGAATACAGTTGTTGATCGGTGTAGCGTCGCCGCCACCATCAGCAATGCCAGAAGTTGTAGTGTTCGTATGTTTGGTGGCATCGTTAGTATAGTATACTAGCTGGGGAGTGATTTGGTTGTGTGAAATGAGGAAGCTAATTAAGTGGAATTTATACTGCGTTGGGGTTTGAGGTATAACGCAAGAATCTTTCTCCACGTCCCAATCAGCAAGACGCGTCCAATATCCCCTTGTTCAACAATGATCAACACTAAAAGTTTTTACCGACCGTCGAGGATAAATTTCCGCGTGAGAACAAGATCTGCGATCATGAGGTCAACAATGGAGAGAAAATATTATCTAGTGTTCGGAGAGATAGAATAAGAATTCTAATAAAAAATGTATGTATGTACTTACCCTCTTATGTGATCTTAGTCCCATGATACTCCACTATCCGGTTTATCGTACACCCACCACCTCTCGACACCTTTTTCCTTACTTCTTTACTTCACTTGGTAGAAAGTAATAAAGTCTACCTTCACCCTTTCTCACATCGTTTGCCACCTGGCGGCATCATCCGAAATCCATCCTCATTAATGCCATGCAACGCAAGTGAATGGAGACATAATAATCAAACGTCATTTAAGCATAATGATTCTTTTGGTCAAAGTTGGGTTAAGTGATAATTTGTATAATAATATAATATAATACTAAGCTCAAATAATAAAATGACCCAAAGTGAATGAGATCCAATAATTTCAAGATAACATGTGATCGAGGAGGGTTCCAATAATTTTACCAATAAAGAAAAGGATTATGGCCCAACATTACCCCCTAGTCTTATATTAAACAAGGATGTTTAATGAAAGACTATAAACAAGATAGGCCGTAAACGTAACCATCATGATAAATCATAAGAGATCCAAAGTGAAACTTGCTAAAGTCAAATTGTCATTAGTAGTGTATGAGAAACCCGATAGACGCAAAGCCCACGAAAGTGAAGATATTTAGGTCTAAAAGCGGATGAAACCCTTCCCATTCATCATCATTGCGATGAATTAAATGTGCCGCCTTAATTACTGCGGTAACTGTCAAGATAAAAGGTAAACTTTACCAATTCGGATTTGCTTTTACCCGCTAATTCAAAATTTGAACCTTAGAGCTTTCTTCTTCTCTCGCAAATTTCTTTCTCGCTTCACAAAATTGAAACAATGGTGGCCGAAACCTCTAGCAGTAACTCTCCTCTTCGTATGTAACTCCCATTAGCATCAAGCTCCCATCTCAAACCCTAACCAAGAGGGTTCAAGTTCCAATCCTCAATCATCCACCATGGGGGAAACCGCCTCCGACCTCCTCTTCTTTGCCGATTTCTTCAAAGACTGGGAACAATTTCCTAATGCCAACATCCATTCTTGATTCTTGAATCGAAATATGATGCTCAGGGAGTCGTTATCGATTCCCGACATGTATCTAATAAGGGCCCTCGCTTCTCAAGAAAGCGTATGTATCAAATGACCGGACGGTTGGGTCGCCATGTTCATCACTCTTTCTAGAAAAGGAAGTTTGCCTCCTCCTGCGCATGTCTTCATCATTACCCTTTAGGGTTTATAGGAGTGGGCTTCATTTCAACTAAAGGCTTAACTCCTACATCCACATCTGGCATTTTATTGCTTTCCGCCATGAACTTGGGATTACTCCCTTTGTTGACATCTTCTTCACCCTCTTCTCCATTTGGTAGGTCTCGAGAACGGGCTTCAAAGTGTTGAGCAAGCAATCTCCTCGACCCAACACAAGGTTCGAGAGGAGACCTCGATGAACACTCCTTCCAAAGAACAAAGGTTGGCATGAGAAGTGGTTTTTCATTACGGGACACGAGATCTCTTCTTCCAGATTGGACCACCTCCGACCAAGTCTCTGCGATTTTGAGATATATCCGAAGAACGGGTGAGGAGATGGCGATTTCTTGAGGAAAATTCCTCCAAAAGAATGGAGCTTCACACTCATCGACCTAAACAAGCTCGGTTATACAACCACAAATGTAAGTTTTGATTAATTACGTAACATAATTTACGAAGCTATATAAGTGATACATGTTCGATGTGTGGTTTTTGCAAGATCTCGATCAAACCGAAACCTGCGGAGGTGAGAGACACGGAAGATTTTTGGCGGGGAGAATCTGAGATAAAGTGAAGAGCATCCGTGAAGAATCTTCCCAGTTAACCCTTCTACTGCCGAACCCTCCAACTTCTTCCCTTCAAACCGACGAACCTCAAACCGACGATCCCATTATTCCAGAAGAAAACCTTAGACCTCGCCAAGAAAGAGATCCGCCAAACGAACCAAAACCACCCAACCGTAAACAAACCACAGCGGTGATCCCAAACAACGATCAAGCAACCCCCAAACCGTAACGCCCAAAATTAGGTATCGTCACCCATCTTGGGTCGCCACTTACATGGTACATAAATTCAAATACAAACTTAATAATATAACTGCTGTGTACAATACGACATAAAGCGTGAGATTGAATACAAATATTGTCTACTAGATATTATACAAACTCAAAAGGAGTCCTCATTATGACTATTATCACACTATTTCACGAATAATGAGGACTACTAATGCTATCCTCCGGACCATTACGCCCGTTCCCAGACTCGTCCAAATTTATGTTCTCATTTCAAGAGAAACGGTGAAAGAAAGGTGAGCTTAACTAGCCCAAGAAGAAATATTATGACTAAGATAATGCGAGAATAAATTATCATTAGCCTTCAACAAAGTTGTTAAACCGATAAAATACAATAAACAACCGGTTTAAGCTGCGGTGAATAAGCGATCCATTAAAAGAGTCAAGTAGAGAATAAAGTCTACTATCTTTTAGGTTTTAAAAGGTTTTCATCAATTTTATCATTTGAGACTCGATTTTAATAAATAAACCACCACATCTAATTATCCCCCGCATACCGCGATCAAGGATTTTCATCAAATTATCAATGGTGACTATCTTAGAATCACCCCGGTCATAATCATACCAAAAACTATCCATCAATGCATGCATTACAGTTAATCGAGGACTTTTGTCACATCATTTATATCAAGTCATGATTATACCGAATGATCCCGGTCATAATCATACTAAGTTCATCTATGTATGCACGTAAGCCAAAGATAACATAATATAACATGAGGATGATGACAATGACATAATAATTCAATAAAAACAAGTTCAAGAATTATTTAATCCATGAATTATTAACGCCCAAATTGTCAACATGAATCTTTGTTTCGTGAGAGTAAAATTCAAGAATGATCGGAAGAATATTTAGTGAAAGAGATCTTTGGATGAAACGCAAATATCGAGGATATTCTACTAATTTCATGGAGTATAGAAGTCAAAGTTTTAACCAACTGGGTATAATAAAGAATGGAATAACAAAAGAAATCACCACGATGCATGTACTATCAGATGCACAAAGTTATTCAACAGAATAATAATAACGGAACGGTCGAAGTCGTGAAATTCACAACCGACAGGATGTTCCAATGAGAATAATAAAGATGGAACGGATCCTGTATTGTAAAACATGATAGGATATTCAGCAGAATGATAAAGACGGAACCAGTCCATGTAAAACACATGATGGATGTTCCAACGGAGAATAATAAAAGCGGAACCAGGTCCAGGTGTAAAACACATGCACAGGATGTTCCAAATGAATAATAGAAGAATGTCACCAAGTATAGGGTAAAGCATGATCTGAGTTATTCCAATGTAATAATAAGCAATGGAATAACATAAGGATTTCACCAAGTATAGGTATGCCACGTATACAAAGTTATGTATAGGGTATGCCACTTTTTACAAAAGTTATTCCAACAGAATAATAATGAATGGAATAATGAAGTTCTCTTCAAGAAGAAAGAATAACACCCTTACCGTAAAAAAGAACCGAATATGTAAGTAGTGAAGAAGTAGCGAGAATACTTTTCTTCTTTCTCTATAGATTTTCTCTTTATAGCTTCTCTCTATAATTTCTCTCTCTAGAGTTTCGGTGAATTAAGTAAGAAAATAATGAAGGAATGAGCTTCTATTTATAGGAAAATAGAATACATAGTAATTAATCCATGAGCAGTCCAGATTGATTTACTTTAATCGACGGTCCATATTTAAAGCAAAATCTTTTAAATAAAATATCATATATTCTATTTATATAAAATATTTTACTATGCAAACACTATGCAACACTATGCAAAACACTATGCAAAACACTATGCAACACTATGCATAATAAAATATAATATATTCTATTTATAGAATAACTTTAATAAAGTATTCTATTTTATATAAAAAGATGTTTACTTTTATTACGATAATAATACTTAATAAAACAAAACGTCATTATCGCTATAATAATTCATATTATTAATCGTAATAATGGAATGGTGAGTGACTTCTCACATAAGCATCGATAATCAATACCGGTATCTTCTTATGCAACCACACGACATCGTATTTTTACTACTGAAAGTAGTTCAACAAGATCAATGGTAAAACTTCAAGTTATTTTAATAAAATATTTTGTCGTTTTCTCAATCCGATAATAATTACATTGTAGGGTCCACCAATGATTGAGCCGTTATTGCGAATATTCCCGCTAAACCGAATATTCCCGACCAATAGTTTTGTAATAGGAATAGTTAGAATTAATTTTGAAAATTGGAGATCGAAGGAGCAAGGAGCATTGAAGACCCGCTTTTGTAATGGAGCCTTTAATTAAATGTAATAGTTATATTTAAATATTATTTCTTGCACCCCTGGGGTTTGACCTTTTTGTTCACTTGGTGGCTACAGTAGAACCAAACTAGAATAAAAGTCCATAATCAATCCGGGTAGAATATAGTATTACATATATGCATGCTTATACTATATATATTATATATTATGCAAACACGCTTCGTGATGTTTATTAATACGACGCGTATTTTATATATATATAAATGCGTGCTATAAACAAGATGAGACAAATTAATAACAAACCCTCAATTTTATATTAAGTCCTAAGCGTCAAAGATATTTGGAATATCGAACGTCGCCTTTCTAGCATGATAAAATTAATAGAGTATTAAATATTTAATATGAGTTTGTTGTGTCACCACAAGGCAAGTATTAAGTATTTAAGATGTTAATTTATCACATTTGATGCTTATAAAGAAAATTGAACAATATTGTTTTGTTGTGTCACCACAAGGATGATATTTTCTTTTTTGAATATACTGAAAGTGCTAGGTCGGATTTAACTTGGATAATTTTTTGATTCGGATGTGCCACCACTTGATCAAAATAATCTAAGAGGCAAAAAGACAAGGAGTTGCGATAGTTGATGAAATTGACAAAAGTTGTCTACCTATTTATTTATATATAGTTTGTTGTGTCACCACAAGGCTATATACATTTGAAATGGGATCCTTATTCTCTAAAGCAAATCTTTAATTAGATTTTCTTACGAACTATATATATTGAGGTAATATAGTTTGAAAGAAAATAGTGGAGATACCAATTTAAAAAACAAGACCTAATTTATTTTGGTAATTAATAATAGAATGTATGTTAAAATGTTGTTAATTACAAATTCATTTCTGTAATTTTACAATGTCTAAAATTACTATCACTCGCGAAGCATATTAGATGCTAAATTAACCAGACCAAATTAAACGAATTGGTTAAGGAATTTGAGAATAGTTCTCATAGCTGAAAAGCTATCTTATGTCCTTAATACGCCTATCCCTACAATGGATGAAGACAATGCCTCTGAGGAAGAGATTGCTACTTTTAGAAAGTGGCAAGATGATGCATAGTTGGCTCAATGCGTCATGCTCGCATCCACGAAGAACTTGAGCTTCAAATGTCGACGTAAACTATGGATGCTCCTACTATATTCCCGCACATCAAGTAGTTGATGGTGAGAAAGTAGGATCGATAGATATCGAGATATCTAAGGAGCTCTTCCGATCTAGAATGGCCAATGGCACTATAAGATGCAGACAAAAAGTCCTTAACATTATCAATTTGATTGATCAATTAGACAACGAGTTTTTTTCATGGATGGAGAGTTGAGCCAAGATTTGATCTTGCACTCACTCCCTGGACTCCTTTCACAATTGTCGTGAATTTTATATGAACAATCTAGATATCACCCTCATTGATTTGCTTAACATATTGAAAATATTGAGAGTCACTTTACAACCAAGAAAGATCAAGTCTTCTTGGTAGGGGCAAAAGGATCTTCCAAAAGAAGAACGATTCAAAGAAGGTAAATAGAAAGGCAAAACAAAGGATAATAAGAACAAAATCGACACGGATAAGAAAGGAGTTTGCTTCCACCGCAATAAGCCCGGACCTTTGGAAAGAAATCATGAGAAGATTCTTGCAGAGGCTAACCAAAGAAGCTTAGTGAAGTTTTACATAATACGCTTTTTTGTTCATGATTGAAATAAATTTTTCTTTAAGTCAAGGTTCTACTTGGGTATTGGATACCGACTTTGGTTATCATAAATATAGATTTATGAAGGACCAAGAAGTAGAAAGCTAAACAAATATAAGTAATCCTAAGTCGAGAAATGTAACAAAGGTTGCTACATTAGCCATGTAGAAACTTATAGTTTAGCAATGCCTACTAGCAAATCTATTAAGTCAATAAGTTGTTATTGTATTCCAGGTTCTCGTTGAAAACATTATTTCCATTTTATTGTTGGACAATGAAATCTTTGGTATTATAATTAAGAACAATTGTTGTTTATTTATAATAATAATGTCTTCAGATAGAATCGAATATTACTTAATAAATTTTGTATACTGACTTACGTGAAAATATATTTTGCAAATTGAACAAACTAGTTTAAGAAAAGGAGATGATCATTCAAAGAGTTGAATGTATGTATTTGTTGAAATACAAGTGTGAATTATATGAAAGGTTCAAAGAATTGTAAGTGAAACAAATTGGCAAAGTATTAAGATTCTTTGATTAGATCGAGGAATAAATACTTGTGCAATAAGTTTCAGATCATCTCAAATGGTTTTCTCATAATGGACGCCTCCCGATACACAATAATTGATTGATGTATCGAAAGGAAAAATCACACCTTGTTGGACATGGTGCGGTCCATAATGATTTTACCGACATTCCATTATCCTTCCGGGATAATGTCCTAGAAATGGTCTGCATATCATGAAAAGGTAACCTCAAAATTCGGCCCCAAGACTCCATAAAAGTTATGGACGGGGAGGATTCTAATCTTAAGTATGTTAAGATAAGGGTTGTCCAACTTATGTGAAAAGGTTTCAAAGGATAAGCTTGGGACAAGATTTGACAAAGTACAATTTGTGGGACATCCTAAAGTAAAGTTAGGGTATATGTTCTATAATCCTACTTAAAAAAAGGTGTTTGTTACTGAAACACTGCGCCTTCTAAGATAAAGGTGTTTATTATTGAAGGGGCTAGTGGGAGGATAATAGATCTTGAAAAGTTCAAGAACCACAAAACACTATAAGTCAAATAAGAGGAACTATAGATAGACTGTTATTATTGCATTCACAACCTAATCAGAACTGAATAGTACCAGAAGATACGGGAGGTATGAATTCATCATAGATGATGATGATGAGGTACACATCATAGAAGATGATGATCCGATTACATACGATGAGGTAAGAGTTCTAGTGTGTACAAAAAGGACATTGGGAGGAGCGTGACATTCCTAATATTATATGTTGATATACTACGGATGAGGAATGACATACTAATGCTACAATTAGTAATGATAAAGTTGTCTAAACATTCCTCCATGAATGGTTTGGGAAGAGTATCTTAATTGGGGATATAAATCATATAGATAGATTTAAGAGGATGCTCGACTTAACCCAAGCGAATATATATTCATTTGATGCTAAAGTCATTTAGCATGGCAAACTCCAAGAGATGAGCTATGGAGTTTATCTCTCTTAATAGTCCCCACGCACTCACGAAAAGAGAGAGGTCGCATGAGTGACAATCATGTATGCAATGAAATGTACGAGACCGATGTTGATCGATCATATTATGGAGAAGTTCACTATGAGTCGGTGAAAATATCTTAAAGTGCTCAATCAAGACTAAGGATGTGATCATATTCATGGTGGGTCTAAATTAAAACTAGAGGGCTTAACAGACTCAAGTTTTCGTAGACGCACCAAGACGACAGAAAAATCCACTTTAAGGTAAAGGGTTACCTTGAACGATTGGTGCGATGAATTAGAAAGGTTCCAAAACAAAGAAAGAGTTTGGTTTAGTGATAAAAACAAAGTATATAGCTATAAATGAAGTCGCAAGTTGATTGTTTGGATTAAAAGTTCATTCGTGAGAACTAGGAATAGTTCCTAAGTCTCATCTTGGATCTAAACATGTGTTGTGGCACTTTCATTTGATTATTAGAATCATTGAAAGATGGGAAATCACTATAGAGATAGTGGACTTTCATGAACAACATTACATATCCATTAACTAAAGCTTATCCAACAAAGCAGGATAATCGTCACTTGCAGAGAAGAAGAGTATGAGTTACCATGACGATTGGCTTTAGTGCAAGTGGGAGATTGAAAGTAGTATGCACAATAAGCCAATCATGTTTGATGATAAAGCATATACTTTGTAATAATCTTATTCATTTATTAATAAAAGTATTAATTTATTAAAGGCTTTTAATTATCTACATGATGTTGTTTTATAATATGTGATAAACCCATAGTTTTAAGCAATGCTTTTAGAATAATGATGGTGATCATTTTAATGAGATCTAAATTCTTAGAAAGCTTAAAACTAAAATAGTTCCCAATCATTGGATTACTAAATTGGGGATTAGTGAATCCGGGATAGATTGAGTACATACGCTGCTTTGCTTCATTGGATGGGGATGATTGATCTCATGATCATTTGTGTGGAGACACTAAAGAAAGTATGTAGGTGCTTATTAGAGAATAAGTTCATCGAATTGGCTCGCTAAGGAATACCTAATGGAGTTTTATTTACTTTTGTCAATAGGAATTCTGTAGTGATAGTAGTCTAGTGATCCTTGGACTGAGATCATCATAGTATCTTGTGTATGATGAGTTATACTTTGACTTATTCTTAAGACCCTTAGGGTATATCAAAGGGTATGCTTGGGTATAATAAGTTGTATATGGAGATAATATATGATCAATAAAGAATCTACCACTTCTAATAAAAGAAGAGAAATGTCTATGTGATTCGATAAATGACAACCCAAAGAGTCCTTGGTTAAGCGTAATGAAATTAGAAAGGAGTTTTAATTTGCATTATTTGGAGTCATGCATTTAAGGATCGAAATACATATAATTAAATAAAATAAGACTTGACAAAGAATTCCATGTCTTATATTTAATTGGGACATTGTATGGTGGAAGGATTGAATTGTATTTGTAACTATTTACTCAAAGGTTCTTTAATGATTAATGTTGAAATCTATATTATACGGAAAGTCGTTGATCAATTAGGGAGGCTTATCCCTATTGTAGAATAAATATTATTTATTTAAATAAATTAATTATTTAATTTATTTATTTAAATAAGATTAGAATTGTTCTAATTGATTTATTCACAATGGGTTTAATATGGAGAACCTAAAGGGTCACACCATAAAAGGAAGAATAATTATTTAAGAAGTTAATGGCATAATCGTAATAATATGTTATGTATATTTAATTTAATCTATGGTGATAGAATAAATTAAATAGCTTAATATTTATTATTTAATATTTTAGAAATATTAAATATAAATTAATAAGAGGAGTCTTATTAATATTATTACAATTATTATTATTTTAATTTCTAAAAGAGTTTAGGAATTAATTTAATATAAGTATTTCATTTATTCCTAATTGGATTAGGAAGGAAAATTAGTTAAAGGAGTTTAATTAATTATCCCTAATAAGATTAGGAGCTTAATTAATTAAAAGAATTTAATTAATTAAATAAAACCCAATTCCTTAATTGTTAAAGGTGGGTTGCCTACATCTATAAATAAGAGAGTCTTATTATGGGTGAGAGAGTTGTTGACTTTTTCAACATCTGATATATTCCAATTGTTGGGAGAGTACCCTTTTCTATAGAGAGAGAAAACTAGGGTTGAGCCAATACACCATCTTCTTGAATTTTTATTTTTCTTGGTTGATCACCTCAGAGGCCAAACACACGTGGGCTAACGCGTTGATCAAAGGAAGGAACCAAACCCGGTGGATTCAAGTTGAAGCGACGAAAGGATTTGGAGGTGAACTTGCACGAGGAAGCTCGATCTTCAAGGGTATGATTTTATTCTTTATCTTTTCGTTTAATTAATAATTATGCATAAAGGGTGATCCGGGTATATGGTTTGTAAATTTTTAAACTCGATTTTTACATCGCTTCGCATTATTTTGCTATTTGATTGCGCACATGAATATTACAAACCTAACAAATGCATCTATTTATTGAATTGTTATTACGCCGATCCCTTGAAACTCATAAGATTGGAAATAATGAAGTTGCTCCTTCAATTCTGTTAGATATTTGATCATTTTGGGCCTCGAGCTTCATATTCCCGAGAAAGTTGCTTAACGATTAAGCGAGAATCACTAAAGATAATTATGCGTTGTACTTCAAGACTTTTTGCCGTAACCTCGCAAGTACCGCTTCATACTCAAACCGTTGTTTGTCGCTTTGATTTGAAAATCGATGGCTGTTGTACCTTGAATCCTTAGGACTCGTCGAATAATACTCCGCCTCCATCGACGTCCGTGGTAGAAGACCCATCTCGCATCTCATATCCACGAACTCTTTTCTTCAATGAAGAACTGCAGAATCGGCTGTGTCCGATCCTTGAAACCTTCGCTACAACTTTATCGACTTCTTTAAAACGAGCATTCAACAACAAAATCAGTGAGCTTGCCCTTTGATGGCGATTCGGGATGATATTCAATGAAAAATTGTGATAACTCCATCGTCTACGCAATTTAATCTCCCCGATACCTCGGGTTTGCCCATAATCTTCTTTAAAGGATGATCAGATATATACTATTACCAATCTACCCCGAAGTATTGCCTAAGCTTTCGACTAGCGTTATTAAAGCGAAAAGCAAACTTTTCAATGTTCGGTACCTTGTTTGACATCCGGAAGGACATGGCTTTTATAATAAATCGGGTCTTTAATTCCCCAACTTCACGCACTAAAACCGCTCCTACGCCAATCGAACTATTCCGCTAAGTACAAATATAAAGGTTCAAGAGAACGGGCTTCACCAACAAAGGCGCCAAGATAAATAGGACTTGATGCTCAAAAGCGCCCTAACACTCTCGAAGTCCATCGAAACGTCTTTCATTCTTCTACCCTTTCAATGTATCAAAGAACGCAGACATATTTCCACGCACCGACATGAACCTCCTTAAAGTCGCAATCCTTCCAAATGACGTTGAACATCTTTAAACGACCGAGAGGAGTCTTCATGTTCGGGATCGCTTGAATCTTCTCGAGATTGGCTTCGATTCCTCTCGATCGACAAGATATCCGTAAATTTGCCACCCCTAGGCCAGAAGGTGCATTTAGTGGGATTTAATCTCAAATTATCTTTGACGAATTATGAAAACATTCTTCCAAATCATCCAGATATTTATGTACCAACATACTTTTGACAATCATGTCGCTCACGTACACCTCCACATTCCTGCCCAGCTGATATCTGAAAACATGGTTCATCATCCTCTGATATGTGGCTCCGGCATTGATGAGGCCGAAGGTCATTTTCTTATAAGCATATACCGAACGATGCGTAATGAACGCCGTCTTCGGTATATCCTCTTTGCACATGGAAATTTGATGATATCCAGAGAATGCGTCCATGAAACTTAACAAAGCATATCCCGAAGTGGCATCGATTAGTTGGTCAATGTGGGGTGAGGTAGAAATCCTTCTGACAAGCCTTATTTAAATCAAGATAGTCGATGCAGACTCACCATTTACCATTTTGTACATGCATCAAAGACCACATTCACCATCCACGTGGGTAGTCAATCTAGAAGAAGAAGTCACGCCAGCAGCTTTTGCAATCTCTTCATCAATTATTCACGACGTTCAGGTGCGAAAATCCTCCTCTTCCATCGGACAGCTTCTTTGACGGGTCTACCTCCAAACCGATGCTCGTGATATCCTCGCTACCCTAAGATATCACGAGGTTCCCGGTGCGAAAATATCAACATAGCTTTGCAAGAGCTCTATAAGGTTCGTCCAGAGAGGTTCCGGCAGACCCGAACCTATTTTCACCATTTTGTTTGCTTTGCCCGGGATGAGCTCTATCTCCTCCGTTTCTTCAGTTGGCATGACCAATGGTTCAGAACTACTTTCTGTAAAAGGTTCGATCTCTATTGCCATAACATGCTTCTGCTTTGATATTTCCACTCAAGTGATCACAAGATTTCTATAACATCTTCCGGCCGATCCAAATCCCCTTCACTCGCTTAACCGCGACGCCCCCAAAATAGGTCCATTCCATCCAACCCATTACGAGTCGCCAAATATATGGTACGAAAAACAACTACAACTTTATTACAACAATTGTCGGTGCAAAATACAACAACACATATGCTATGAGTTTGGATACCAATATATACCAAATGTAACTCGGACACCAACTTGGATAACACGTCACCATGACACCTTACATAAAGGTACGCTAAAAAGCTGTTTTAGAAATTAGAATCTTTGGGAAGTGCTCAAGAAACCCTTCGCATGGGAGGCCATGCTTTTAGGTTATGGTAGATATCATATGGCTACGTAATTATCCTTGGTTGACCTAATAGACCCCAAAAAGAAAAACAAGAAGATTACTATCATATTCTTCCCAATGGCGAGTCTTCTCTTGACATATCATTATCTCCACTGTCTCTAATTTGGTATTATACTCCAAACAAACACCAAGATTATATAGTAAGGCTTGTAAATATACTCAAAGCAAGTGGATGAGCACAACCATGTCTTATGATAACACGAGTTTGTATGTCATTAGACATCTTGTATGATAGTGACAAAACACCTTCCAAAGTGGGTTCGCTCACCCTATTTAATTCACCAAAATAACTATTAAATGATATATAAAATACAACACACTAAAGCCCTCAATAAAATTATTTTCATACTCTTTAGGGAGAACCTCAACAACTATAGACCACCGATTCTATTCCTTGTTATCCCCATTTCAACCCAAATACACTTTTATTACGAAAGGAATTGTGAAACAAAAGGGTGAGCACAACTAGCTCAAGAAGAATATTATGACTAAAGATAAATAAATTATCAATAGTCTTCATCAAGAATGAATCGTAGATTTAGAACATATGGTAGATGATAAAACTTTTCAACCATAGTTGCAATGAGAACGAAGAATCCATTAAAAAGAGTCAAATAGACTATAAAAGTCTATTGTCTCTCCAATGCTAAAAAGTCCACCAACAATATTTTATCCTCAGTAACATCAATCGGTTCCTTTCCACAATCATATGAATAACTCATAATCATAATTGTGATTCTAAATTCTCTTCTCATCCAGATGAAGATAATTTTCATCACATGCCTTTACACCGAAACATCAAATATCATGGTTATACCAAATCACAGCCTTCTATTCATAATCATACTAATAAATTCATCTTCGCACCACGGGCCAAAGATATTCATCAACAAAGATATTACAAAGCTAAAGATATTCAACAACAAAGTCATCTTTTGCATTACGAGCCAAAGATATTCATCAATAATTCATCTTTGCACTACAAAGCAAAGATTTTCAACAATGTGTCATCTTCGCACAACGAGCAAAGATATTCATATATCAAAGAAATACATAATCATTTCGAAGTTATATAACAATAATTATAACCATGTTGATCAATTCACCTTTGCACTTAAGCTAAAAATATTCAATTGTAAATTCAATGGTCATGATCATACCAACCAACAATTCAACTTTAGCACTATCATGCCAAAGAGAACCTATGGTCACGATCATACCAATAATCTACCCATCTTTACACTCAAGTCAAAGAGAAATATCATCATTGGGTTATAAGAATGTTATATAAAACAATATAATCAAAACATGGTTTTAATTTCAAGAGTAAGATTCATAAATCAACGATAATTTAGTTAGAAAAAGAAACCAATTTTATGCATGAATAGTAACTCGTGAATAAGAACTCCATGAATAAGAACTTCATGAATAGTAACTTCATGAATAGTAACCCATGAATAGTAACCGTAAATAGTAACTCATGAATAGTAACTCGTGAATAGTAACCCATGAATAGTAACTCGTGAATAAGAACTCATGAATAAGAATCGTGAATAAGAACTCGTGAATAAGTAACCCATGAATAGTAACTTGTGAATAGTAACTCATGAATAGTAACTCATGAATAGTAACCCGACATGAAAAAGTTCCAAATTTGATAAAAAGTTCCAACCAATATTTCAAAGATAATGATATTGAAGAAATAATATCATTTGAGAAGAAAATAACATCCCTTACTATCCCTTACCTCAAAAAGAAAGACACTCGACGACGGATATCGGATATGATGTTGAAGGAAACTTGCACCGATGAATATCAACTCACCAAGTATCTAAATACTCACAAATTACACTCAATAATCTAGAGAGAAAGAGAGAAAGCTTATGTTTACGGTGTGATTTTCAATTCTAACTTAGCCTCTATTTATAGGGAAAATGTTAAGACGCTCAAGAAGAAGACTTGACTCTGCTACCGATGGCTTTACTCGCTACTATTCCACCCATTAAAAATCAGTCATCTTCCCCAACAACCAAGCGTGGGGCCCACTCAATTCTAGAATTTTCCACCAAAACCTAATTTAGAATCAGTTACCTCTCAAAATTCATAACAAATCATAACGTTCATTTTAACGGTTCAAAATTTGTGGACATATACTCAACTTATATATGTATAACATATCCAAAATTACAACGATCCAACGGTCGGATCAAAATTTATAACTCACTTAATATAGCTGAAGAACAACGATTTTTCGGACTATTAGTCCTTGGACCAGATTTCATTCAAAATTTCACCACGAAATATCTACAAAGAATTTTTGGGTGATTCAAATTTCTCTGATTAGCTTACTTCTAGGGCTTTCTTTTGATATATGGCTCATCTCTTAACTCATTATATACATAAAGAGTTATGGATTTTACAAAATCAAGTAATAAACTAATTTTTCCGAAAATCCCATATTTTGTTCTCCATTTCGACAAATCTTGATAAAACACCTCATCTTTAATTCCTTCACTTAAATACATAAATAAATCCATCATTTATATCCACATCAAATAAATATTTTCTTATCATATAAATCAATAACTAATTATTCACAAATAATATTACGAATCACAATAATGACAACCTGTGCGGTTCCCGGAAAGAGGGACTTTCCAATAAGAATTTCTCCTCATCGGCACGCAATTAGGTGACCAAACCTCTCCTCGATGAACTTTCTAGACATTGCCAATAATGCTATCTAATAATATTATTCAAATAATATGAATTATTGATCCGATAATGGGAAAATCATGCGGTGATAATTATTGAGCAAAGAATAATAAAATATCAACACAAAGAATTATTGAATCAATAAAATAAAATATTGAGCAAGTAATTCATCGTAACAATTATTGAGTAGTGCCTTCTCACGTAAGAATCAATAATTGAAAAAAATCTTGTAATACTGGGTGCTATCTTGCAACAACGCCAGATTATTTTTACTTTACCACCGGGTATTCCAACAAGTGTTAATCTGAGAACGATTACGCCTGTTATTTATAAAAACTTAATTTTGTCGCTTTTTTCATCCGACGGTTATTACGTTATGGGGCCCAAAAATGGGTCGCTTCGTCGCATTTAATATTCCCTTACGGAAAGAATATTCCACGACCAAACGAATATTCTCCGACAACAATGAATATTTTATAACCACTTGTGTATTTTGAAAAAAATTCATATATCACCCTTAACTTTAACTTTTATCAATTTAACTATTCTTTGAATAGTAATTATAAGAAAAATTGAATACTTTTATTTCATAAAATTCGGGGTCTTACACCAACCCCATGAGCTGTAGGAAATTTGATTTTGAAATGAGGAATAGAAGTCACACCTTGCAAAGCAATTAAAGTAGGCCTTCCCAAAATAGCATCATAAGCAGAATCTACATTTACAACATAAAATTTGCAAATAATTTCTACTGTTGGGGGTAGTTCAAGAAGATATTTGGCGATTCAATAGTTCCACCACCTTAACCGGGTCATTACTAAAATCATATAAAGGAGCTTCTGTCCCAACTCCATCTTTCGCCCATATAGTGCATTCTCCGATAAGCGTGGGCATACGAGAATATCTCTGAAGACCCATTATCCACCATCATCCGTTTATATCTATCAACCCACTTGTGCAATCAACACCAATGATCCTCGTATGCGGTTCGATAATTTTCAAGGGTAATCTTCATCAGTAAAAGAGATTACCGAACTCGGATAAGGTCTGTCGGTCTTTGGGAGGGTACCCACATCGTGACCGAATCCAAGAACTACGCTTTTTTTCCAACGAAGTTTTGCGAAGTACCCCGGTGATGACATCTATCACATGCCTTGCGGTGTCTTGAGCGGGTAACACTTCTTTGAACTTGGTTGAGCTACTTAAAGCAGGCCCTCTATCCTGCTGTCGATTGGTTACAGCGACCACATACTAAATTAAAGCTCACCAGTACCTTCCTTTCAATAAAGTCCTTCAAACTAGCACAGTCGTTTGTATCATGACCCGAAGCTTGATGATAATCACAATACTTACGAGAATTCCCTTTTCCAGGCTTAATGTTATCTCGAGGTGGTTCGAAAATAGGTTGATTCTTAATTTGATCCAAGATAACAGCCCTGTCTGTATTAAGTGTTGTGTACGTTCTATTCACTCGTTGTGCTGGAGCGGACGAACGTCCTCCACCCTGTCTCCAATTATTAAACTTTTTTGACCCGCCCTCGTAGCGGTCTTTATTACCCTCATTCTTTCTCTGATCTTTTATCGATTCGTCTCCGATCTGTCTCCTTGGCCGGTCTCAAGGGGACGTTTAAGGTCAGCATCCATAGCTTCCTCTACCACGATATAACCTTCAGCTTTGTCAAAGGCCTCAGCAAGACTCTTCGGGTGATGAAACATCAACTTCTTCACTAACTTCTCCGATTGACCGGATCTAACCCATTTCAAACAAATCAACGGCTTGTAGATCATTCAAATCGTCACCGCCCCTCGCTTCACGGAATCTCTTCACATATCGCCCAAAGACTCATTCAAAAGCTGTCGAACTCGAGCCAATGAACCGGTTGGTTTTCCCTTCTTTTGTTGCTCCCAAAGCGAGCATGAAATTTATTGCGCATGTCGCCCAAGATGAAATGAATTTGAAGGCAAAGTCCCCATCCACCAAGGGCATCCTTTCTAAGTGTTGTGACGAAAGTATGACACTTAAGAAGATCGCTAAAGTCATAATAATCCATCGACTTTCGAACGAGCGATTTGTGTGGTCATAAAGGATCCCCTGATCCATCATAACTCTCAATATGGGACAGCTTCTTGGTGGGGTCATCTTTTTCTCTAAGAATCTCCTCGGAAAAAGGGGATTCCTTCTTTCCCGAAGTGTCCTTCGTCTTCGTGACTTTACAAGTTTGCTTCAAGTTCTTTTAACTCTTTAACCAAATAATCTACTCCTTCCGGTTGAGATGATGCTTCCTTTTCCGATGACTCCTTTCTCCCATGAGTAGACCGGCTTACAATAGAACCTTCAACTCTAGAAGGGCTTCTTCGGTGACGAGTGTCTATAGGGTGGTGTACCCTCAGTAGACTCTCGGGAGTACAATCTCTAGATATGCTTCGTCTTTGTGCTCGGGCACTAAGGCGAGAATGTGCAACAACAAGGGCTCTTTTTGGTTTCAGGGCACGATCCTCGGATCGACCTCTCTTAATTCCTCCCACCCCGATCCTTAGAATCGACAGGGGTGATGTACCTCCTCGATCTTTGAGGAGTAGGGCTTCGGGATCTTCTTCTTTCTCGATTTTTACTCGAGACTCTCGTCCTGAATGAACAGGTTGCTTTCCACTTGGTGTCCTGCTTGCTTTCTTGGTGATTATAATCCGAGTTCTTCATCTCTCAACTCTGTATTCGGGCCATCTGTTCAATTTATATCCCGTCGTTGCTTCACAAGTACTTTCATAGCTCTATCCGCTTCATCACCATCTTGGCTAGTCGTGAAGCCTTTTCATCTTGGTCTTCTTTATCGAGTTCCAAAGCGAAGTGCCTTCTACTGTTTTCCGACCGTGGCCGATCAGCTTTATCGATAGGGTAGACTAACCTATGTTTAGCCTTACCCATCTTCTTCAATCGAAAATCTTCAAGGATCGTTTGACGCCGTGTCTTTGCATGAACACTTATCACGGCCCCAAACGATCTTAATGCATTACTCTGGTGTCGATTCACCTGGCATCCCCTAAGGTGTCGCCTTCGGTGTAGGTGTTCTACTCTTCACCATGAATATCGACGTAGAAAAACACGGATTGTGATTGGAAAATATTCAAGACACTAGAATTCACCCTCCTTCTTAGCGCCAATGTTAACGCCAAGATCTTTCTCCACGCCCCAATCACCAAGACGCAGCGTCAATATCCCCTGCATTCAACAAGTCAACACAAAAGCTGGACTACCGGATCCGAGGGATAGCTCGGCGTGAGAAGTCAAGACAAAGCGATCACAAGGTCAACAATGGAGAGAAAATATTATCTAGTGTATCGAGAGAGATAGAATAAGAATTTAATAAAAAAATGTATGTATTACTTTACCCTCTTATGTGATCTTAGTCCCACGATACTCCACTATCCAGGTTCTCATCGCGCCACCCACCACCTCCCGACACCTTTTTTCCCTTACTTGGCCACTTCAAATGAAAGTAAATACCATCTACCTTCACCCTCTCTCATCATCGTTTGCCACCATGGCATCATCCGAGTCCCATCTCATTAATGCCATGCAAGAAAAGAAAGACATAATAGTCAAACGTCATTTGGCATAATGATTCTTTGGTCAAAGTTGGGTTAAGTGATAATTTGTATAATGGGCCAATATAATGACCTAAGCCCAAATAATAAAATGACCCAAGTGACCAGGATCCAACCAATGACTTAAAGATAATACGCGTGATCAGGGAGGTTTCAATAATTTCTAATCCAATAAAAAAAAATTATGGCCCAACATGTAGGAAGTTGGAACACAGAGAGATAAATGTGGAGTAGTTTTTAATAGACTGGTACTCTTGTCAGTTTTAAATTCAGATATATTTTTTGAAGTTAATTTATAATATTAAACTTTATATTAATTATTTACATTGTGAAAGTGATAAATATGATTTATTTTTTCGTTAATGAAGATAGCAGCAGAAGAGGAATGCCTCCTACATATCTAATTTTATAAGATAAAAATATAATTTTGAAATAGAGAAAGTAAAATTTTAATTAATTTACAACAATTATAGTTTTTTTTGGAGAGTACAATATAATTAAGTACATTATTACTATTACAGTATAAAAACTAATCAAACTTTATTATAAGCCAAAAAAATAAACTCATAAACCAAACATAAAAAATCGAACATGAGACTTTAAAAATCAAATATCTGAATCTTAATCACTAAATTAAAACTTAATTTGCAATCTACAATACTTATAGGTGTTTGCAAGTGATGGCAGTAGTATTGTATGAATTAGAATCCTCTACGTTTCAAATGAAATGAAGAATTTTTATTTTATTGTCTCAATTTAAAATGGGTTAAAATTTGACATCATGACAATAAAATAAAAGAGAGAGATGATGATAGGAATGTTTTGATTGAGAAAACGAAGTAAGTGGCCTTTTTGCTGTCTTGTACTTGTCTTTACTCGGCCTGATCGCTCGCTGGTGTGCTCTTTTATCTCTTCGTTTGCTTTCTAATGCTATATGGAGAGTGGAGACCACATATTATATATATTGCATGGAATTGTAGTTTCAAATGTGCTACATTAATTTTGACAAAAAAATATTACTAGACTACGTAGTACTACATTTGATTTTAGTGGAAAGTAAAGATATGATGTTGGACCACATGAAATAATTTGACTTCATTCGGTTTAATGTTCGCATCGGTACTGGGTTTTGTAAGACTAAGGGCAAAAAATTTCAATTAATTAATTTTATTAAAATTATAAGAATTTATAAAAGATAAGTAAGAATATTTTGGGGTCTCGTTAAAAAAATTATTTGGAAAAAATCTAATGGGACAAAACCCCAAACAAAGAAAAAAAAGAAAGACTTCGAATCAGTAAGCATTCATTAAAAACGAAATAATGTTAATCTCAAATTTAAATTTTACATTGAATTAAATAATAAATAAGAAAAAGTTAACAAAAATATATATTACAATTTACAAAATTTATATATCTAGATTCTATATGTATCTTTAAAAAAAAATTACCTTCAAAGAAAGACATTGGTCTAGCTGGTGGATGATTTATTTTCCAACTTTGTTGGAGAAGAGGAGAATCATCGAAAAAAAAATTTGCTTGCGTTGTGTTATGAACCGAGAGGGTCGAAGGATTTTTCCTTCTTTTTGTGGCTAAGAGTCTATTTTGATTCTCCATATTTATTGATTTGTTTTATATTATATTTTATAATTATTTTTTTATATTTTTATACATATATATACATAATTTTTTAAAAAAATTGGGCACTCCTCAACTTTGGACCCTGAGGCAATCGCCCTGGTAGACCTTGCCCAGGGCCGGCTCTGCATCGTATGAGCTCTCTTCTAGAGTAAAAATATAGTTAAAATAGGAAACTTATATTTTTACATATATTTTTTTATATTTTTACATGATTAAAAATACATATAAAAATAGTGTTCCCTTAAAATATATTTTTATAGAAGAATGACTAGTATGAAGTTAATTTTGGTCAATTGATCAATACAGTATCGACACGCATGCGAGAGGTGATCTCTCTGCGCCACAAGTATATGATTGGTCAATCGATCAACTTACTACTTAAATTAACTTTATAAAGAATAGGATAATGAAGCATTTAGCAATTACCTACCCAAACATATTATTTTTATTATTGATATTTTAAATTTGACAAAAAAAATTTAACCATTTAAATAAGTATATTCTAATATATTGAATATTCAAACATCACCTTTGTATACTAAATAATTCTTAAGACAAACAATTAATTTGTTGATACAATTAATTAATTAATTTTTTTTTACAAAATTTAAGTTTTACTGTATATAGATTTTAAGAAAATTTATAACTATAAGCTTTCATATAAAATTAAAACCTTTACATATTACATTTTAGTTTATGTAAAGCATAATGCAATTCCACAAACTAAAATAAAAAATAAATAAATGTATTCCAGGTACCATTGTTTCTTCCATGCACCCACCTAGCTTTTTTAGTAACAGTACTCCATGTAAGGAAATTAGATTCATATTTAACTTTTAATTTTAACCTCTGATATATATATAGAACACATTTAAAGGTAAGTAGTATATATAGGTGTCCTTAAAATTTAGCATTAACTTTCAACTCTTAAATTCCTAAAAGATTATTTGCCTAGTTAACATTATTATTTTTATATAATAAACTCTAGTACTGGTTAGGAAAAGAGAGCTTTTTCTTCCTTGAACTCTTTTTTGAATATTAAAGTCTGTAGAATGCCTGTTTAGACAAATCTTTAGACATTTTTAATATTAAATTTTAGAAACCAAAACTTATTATCAGTACAAATTTATTAATATATATATATATATATAAGCATACCCCTTATCCAACATACCTTGTATACTCCCTTTTAGCGACGGATCGGACGACAGTTCGATTCGTCGCTATACATAGAACCGTCGTCGTCTTAGCTTTTAACGACAAATAATATATAGCGATAGACCGAACTGTCGCCCGGTCCGTCGCTAAAAAAAAATATACAAAGTATGTTAAATAAAGAGTATGTTTTTGTTCCTTTCTATATATATATATATATGTGTGTGTGTGTGTGTGTGTTCTTTAAAAACCTTGATATTTAAAAATAAGTCTATCCAAAAAAGAAGAAGCAAAAAAATATAGCTCTCATTTCCGGTTGGGCTTTATATTCTTTCTGAGCACTAATCAAAGGTTGTGAAATTAAAGGAACTTACCTACTCAAAAATAAATGCTCTTATTTAAACACAAAATATCAACTACTCCTATCCTATCCTATATATATATATATATATAACCACTCTCCTGATTAATAATAAGCCCTATAATTAATAATATATACTCCAACCTTCTTCATTTTTTTTTTTATTTTAATAACAATATACTACAATTTTGAACGAGCAATCGATAGGTTGGTGCACCTGCGCTTTGAGTTATTAAATTCCAAAAGGAATGTATTTTTCTGTCGTGATGTGTTGAACCCAAATGATTACTATATTTTATGTAAATCTATAATAATAATAATAATAATAATAAGACAACGTTAATTTAATAATAAGAAAATTAGAATGACAAACTTGAGTATATATATTGTATCATTTTAAACAATTATTTTAAAGTAAAAATTACAAGATAAAAGAAAATAACAAAATGAGACTTATTTTTTTGGTGAAACCATAAAATGAACTAATAATTAAAATTATGCCGCCAACTTCATTAAAATATTAAAGTATACATCAACCCTAAATTAATTAAATAGCATTAATTTTAATATATATATATATATATATATATATATATATATATATATATATATATATATATATATAGTAATCCTTCAAAACGGACTAAAGCAACGAACAAAAAGGCGGACTTTAAAAAAAAAAAAAAGGACACTTGGGTTAGAGTGGGATGGCAAAATGGGTTAAGAAGAAAATAAAACCCGATTGTAAATCAGATTCAACACTCCCAATCTCTCTCATACTCTGCCCCCTCTCTCTCTTAAACCGATCGACGACGCATCTGATAAGGAACATACCGACGTTAAAACTCAATTGAAGATCAGATTCAACCATCTCAATCTCTCTCTAACTCTTCCCTCTCTCCCTCAAAGCGACCGACGACGCATCTGATAAGGAACAGACCGACGTAAAGCTCCGGCCGACGCAAACAGAAAGGGACCGATCGACGCAAACGGAAAGGGACTGACCGACGCAAACGGAAAGTGAAGGTATTTCACTTTATTAATTTTGTAATTTCTGTTTAAACCAAATGAAATCTAGGGTTTATTAAGGGGTTTTAATTTAAGATTACATTAAATTGATAGGACCAATTGTGGAATTTCATAGTTGAAATCTAGGATTTATTCGACACCTCTATAATTTGATGTTGGTACATGTTATTAGATTTTTTTTGGTTTTGTTTTACCTGTTGAAGCCTCATTTTTGAAATGTAGCTCAAATTTTGGAACGGAAGGAGTATTTAAGTTTGGGTACAGAAAATTGTTCTTCAAATTTTAGAAAAAATGTGGTTGGCCAAATAAGAAGTACTTGTAATTTTATATAGTTTGTTGTTCTTCTATTCTATTATATCCCTTCAAGTTGTCTGTTTGTTTTTAGGAAAGAAATAATGGTACCAGCTATGCTGCATATAGGAGTTCCTAATTTGCCATAAAATAAACACTATCATGATTCATGTAGAACCTACTGTATTTCTACAATTATTAGACATGTTATTGAATATTTTTTTTGGTTTTGTTTTACCTGTTGAAGCATCATTTTTGAAATGTAGCTCAAATTTTGGAACGTAAGGAGTATTTAAGTTTGCACATAGTGCATAGACAATTTTTATTGTCAACCATAAGTTTAATACAATATTGAAAAATAATCAGAAGACATTTGTTCCGGCTTCATACATACTATATATGCCAAACAAATGCCTACTTAGAACTCTTCAGTTTTGATTGCAATAAGTTAGCAGAAGAATTAAGAATGGAAATAGGAGATCAACATTGTCTAAATATTGTTCATGTAATTCTTCTGATAATCTTTAAAGTATGTAATCTACGAACAAACCAATGTAATTTTACAAACAATATTAAGGGGACATTTGAATCATTTTACAAACAAAACTCTACGACCTTCATGTGGTTTTTTTTCCAGCTCATCATGGCATGCATAAAGATGAATAGGCCTGGGATTGCGGAAAATGCTGTAATAAAAACCAATAATACCTTGCAGCTCATTATATTTGTGGAAGATGAAAACGTGGTAAAATCATCCTTTAATGCAAACAAATTCTAGCGTTTGATGCTCAAAAATCCTTTATTAGTATATTTTACAAGATTACTCCCTCCTTTCTTAGCTTACTGCAGTGTTATACTCTATTAAGTGACGTAATTCATTCAAATATACAATTTGAAATTATTGTTGATCTTTTGTATGCCTGTATGCTGATAGAAAATATGTCATCAAATTTGTCTACTGCTACATCCGTATGGCCTCCGTTCATATGTCGTTGTGGTATGGGCCCTTGTATAGTAAAACTTTCAATGTCGGAAAAGAATCCGGGTAGACACTATTATTCTTGCCCAAGAATGGTATGTATTTATTTATCATTTTTTTTGTATATTTGTTCCTTTTACACAAGTCCAGATGTTTATTGTGTCCCAATATATGCAGCAATGTGGTAACTTCATCAGCTGGTGTGACGAATATGTTCGAGTGTTGCATAATCAAGGGAGGTTGCAAATGGACACATCTGAGCGTTTAAATGTAACAACTCATCCAACGATTGCTCATGACTCCAACGAATTAGCCATGATGAAAATTAAAATTCGTCAATTGCAATTAACTCAACGATTTGTCATAATTGTTAATGTTATGTATGCGGTGTTGTTGTTAATGTTATTAAATCGGTTGTAATTTTGATAATTTCATTATACGGTGTTGTTGTTAATGTTATTAAATCGGTTGTAATGTTGATAATTTTTATTATCAAACCATGTAATCTATGTGACAAAATGTGTCTCACTTGTCATTCTAGTGCTGTAACCTTTTACTTTTATTAGAATGGTGATGAGTTCTTAGATCTGGATTCTCATGATGTTCATCCTCATTATCCTATGATGTTATCTAACATAGATTTTGGTTTTGTTTTTTCTGGCACCATTTCCATTTTGATTTGCCTTTTGCTTTCGCTTTGCGATCTATTTTACGCGTGATTCTACTGTTTGAACTTTTTTTGATTCAAATTATTTTCTGTTCAAAAGATCTATCTCTTATAGTATATTCAATTTGTGTTATTGCGACAAATTACAGGAATTAATTGAGGCAACGTTGATGTTGATACAATCTCTCAGATTTATGTTATTTTCCCTGTGTATTTGTAGTGTATTTTTGCCACAACACAAAATCTAGAAATAATAACGGTTTTCATTTAACTGATGGAAGCTGTTGACCAAAAAGAATAAAAGGTAGACATTAAACTTCATCATATTCATTTTCAGGTAACTAGTAAGCCTGTTATACTTTTATCTGCTTGATGTGAGATAAACAATAGTTTGGATACAAGGCAAACAGAACCTATCATTTTCATTACAGGCACTAAGCTCAGCGAGCTAAAACAGAACCTATCATTTTACAAAGCCAAACAAGATCCAAAATAAGAAAAGACATGAAGCCCCATTGCAGAAGCAGCATCCGAAAAAAGAAAAAAGCAGCACCAGTTTACCCCGTAACCAAACAGAAGAGATAGCCTAAACAGAAATAGAAAATCAATTAGCCCATTGCAGAAATGATAGCGCTTCAGCCCAAACAAAGAAAGCGCATTCAAAACCAAAGCGCATAAAGCGCATAGTTGATCATCAACCAACACGCAATTGCAAGATGTAGTTTCCACCAAAGAGACAACCAATGACACCGGTGCAAAGAACACCAAAGATCAACCAACATGATTGTAAATAAAACCAAACAAGCAAAGCGAGACAACCTATGAAAGCAAACAAAGCGACAGATTACACAGTTGATCAAACTAAAGTGAAAAAAAATAGAAAGTAGAAGCGATGAGACCCATTGGAAACCGGACCGAAGAAGAAGACTAAAAGAGACAAGAGCGACCTAGAATGAAAGATCACAACCCACTTATGCGAAACCGAATATCCAAGCGGCCTTTATACACGAGAATTGGTACGCCACTAATGTGGCGCCCCAAAATAGGTCCATTCCATCCAACCCATTTTGAGTCGCCAAATACATGGTATGCGAAATAACTACAACTTTATTATTACAACATATAAAGCTGTGAATTTAAATACGAGATATTGCCATCTAGACAATATCCACACGCAAATAAATCCCCATCATAATTATTGATACATTATTTTACAAAATGGTGAGGACTACTAAACAACTCTCTCTAGAACCTTCATTCCATACCCCGACTAAAGTACTTTCCATTACATTCTCGCCTCCCGAGAAGAAAAATGGAACAACAAGGAAAAGGGTGAGCTTCAACTAGCCCAAGAAGAATATTATGACTAAGATAATATACAACAAATTATCGTTAGTCTTCAACAGGGAAAAATCTAATAGAATCTGATAGACAACAAATTTTAAATCAATATTCATAATGAAATAATAATTCATTAGAAGAGTTAAGTAGAGAATGCAAACTACTATCTTCTATATATGAATTTAAAAGTTCATCGTCGATATTTTATCCTGTAACATCAATCAATATACATCCGGAATCAAATATTCATCTTTGCACTACTGAGCCAAAGATATTCATCGATTGGTCATGTTCATCTAAAACACTGCTCATCTTTGCACCACTGGCCAAAGATATTCTTCAGAAATCATTCATCTTTGCACTCTGGGCCAAAGATATTCCATAATATCATCATTTAAGGATGAAGATGATGAAAAATATTTTTAAAAAGCGAATCCGGTGAAACAAAATGACAAGGATTAAGGATTAAGGATTAAGTACTTTGTTTTATCCACATCCAAAATACCTCAAAAATAATCACAGTGGTGTAAAATTCAAGAATGATCAAAACATGGATACAATCAAAGCTAGTATCCGAATAGATATTTTAGGCGAAAAGAAAAATTTTCATTTTTCGATTGAATAGTCAGATTCGGGAATAGTGCCGAGTATCACGTGAATAAGAATCTCGACACCAAAAGATAGAAATTTCACAAAAAAACATCTTCACGCTCGTGAATAAGACTCGTGAATGAATAATAGCTTCATGAATAGTAACTCGTGAATAGTAACTCATGAATAAGAACTCATGAATAGTAACCCGACATAAAAAAGTTCCAAATTTGATAAAAAGTTCCAACCAATATTTCAAAGATAATGATATTGAAGAAATAATATCATTTTGAATAAAATAACATCCCTTACCTCGAAAGATAGTATTTTAGTTAAACACAGGATATAAAGCTATGACTTGAACTTCTTGCAGTATAGCAATACTCAAAGTATACTCAAAATACTCACAAGAATACGCTCGATAATATAGAGAGAAAGCTTGATTTACGGTGTGATTTTCAATTCTAACCCAAGACCCTATTTATAGGAAATCGCTTAGAAACACCAAAGCGAAAATTTAATAAATTAATATTATAATTTTTTCTACATCCTCCCACGCATCAAGCATCTGAATTCAGCAACATGACATGTGTTAAAGATGCCCACCAAACACAAAAACGTTTTGTGAATATAAATATTTAAAACTTCCAAAATCAATTATTTTGAGACTTTGAACTTCAATAATTCATAATAAATAGCCCTTTCATCAGAAAATTTGAATCTCATGAGTTTTTATAGGAAATTTAATTCTCTACAACTTTGCGTAAGAAAGTTTTTCCAAATTCCAAACAGAAATTGACCAAAATCCTCAAAGCGGACGATTTTACAAAATTTATAATCAAATTTCGGTCGATAAATGGGGTCCACCGACATGTTTAACATGTTTTAAACATTTATTGCAACAAAATACTCTTCTTCCTCCTCGTATACTCATATATCCCACATTCGTTGTAAAAATATCACCATTATTATATTATTAAAATATAATAATATATTTAAACGAATTATTTTATCGAGAAAAAGATAAAATTTCAATTTTCAACAATTGTCACTTTTAAAATTTTCTCCATCTATATCCACATAAAATCAATATTTTCCTCATCATATAAATCAATAATTAATTATTCACAAATAATATTACGAATCATGATATTGACAAACCAGCGGGTTAAAGAAAGAGGGGCTTTCCAATAAGAATTTTTTCTTCTTGGTAGCATGATTAGGTGACCAAACCTCTCCTTAGATGAACTTTCTAGACATTGCCAATAATGTTTTCTAATAATATTATTAGGATAATATGAATTATTGCTTCGATAATGGAAAATTGTGTAATGACAATTTATTGAAACAACGAGAATATAAAATATCAATGTAGCAATTATTGAATCAATAAAATAAAATCTTCGAATAGTAATTACGTAATAATTATTGAGTAGTGCCTTCTTACGTAAGGATCAATAATTGGTGCAATAATCTGGTGTCTTCTTGTTCAACAACGCGTATTAGTGTGTTTTAACCACCGGGTATTCCAACAAGATAATACTTGAATAACAACGCCTGCAGATTATTTATAAACAACTTATATTTGTCGTTTTCTTCATCCAATCTCTTTCCGTTATAGGCCCATAAAAGAGGCTGGCCAGTCATGCGAATATTCCCGACGATCTGAATATTCCACGACCAAACGAATATTCCCAAACAATAATGAATATTTTATAACCACTTGCTTATTCGAAATATTTGCGTATTTTACCCATAACTATCCACATTAATCAAATCCACCCTTACTATTTCAAAATAATAAATAGAGAAAAATAAATTTCATTTATTAATAATTTGGGGTCTTACAACTAACACGACCAGAATGTTTACCAATATTCCTGTAAAATTTTCAAGCAACACTGAGAAATAACAAATAAACCAAATTGACCCATTGTATATATAGCATCGGTAATTTGAATTAATAAAGCCTAAAAAATAAATTAAACTTACCACGAACTTCCATCTTCAATTGATTAAATGAGAAAAAAGCGTTGATAAAAAAAAACTTTATAGTAAAATTTTATTCAAGTCGTTGTGTAAATAAGGATTACATTTGCGAGGCACATTTCTTTGTTACAAAATCAATATATCAAGCCAAAATCACCAATTGAGTTACCTAAAGTTTGCAACATTCAATCGTTACAATCAATCTAAGCATTGTTGTTGCATGGCTCTTGATTTTGGGGATAATGTCCATAACCAACATCATCTTGCATCTCTGAAACTGTAAATAAAATAAAGTGTATGTATATTAGATTTATTGATATGTTACTCATAATATTGAATAAAAGAAATGATCAAACCTTGGATTGTATGATTATCATCCTCACGAACTTGAAGATGATGTTGCACCTTCATTGTTGGGAGAATCTCTACATAAAAGCCAAAATAACACTCATCATTTAAAGATTGAGATAGTTTAAAATTTTACTATTACTTAAATATTTACTTAGATGATGTGCAACTATTGGACAATTTCTTTTGTCATGTGATTGTCCAACTTTCCCACAACCATGACAACGTCTACTTTTTGTCTTCCTTGCCTTTACTAATGCCCTTTATTTCCCTCCTTTAAGTCTTTTGCCACATCCTTTTGCCCTCACTTGATTTGGTTCATTGTACATATGGTCTTTATTACGACTCATCTTCCCAGAGATTACACTTGCACCAGTTCCACATTGTGAACTTTTACCACTATCTGCAACAAGATTGATTGATTTGAGTACACGAGCCAAAACATCTTTATACATATTAATTCCTTCTTGGCTTATGAGGGCGATATTAATAACATCCAAAGAACATTGGATTAATTCACTCCGCTTGATTAGATATTCTTTGTCATTATTTATCATTATGCCACTTTCATTATCAACCACTATCACAGAGTTTGCCTTCTTAGTCCACCTTTTCAAGATGTATTGTTGGGGTAATTCGTCAAAATCATGCATTTTGAGCAAGTAACCAAGCACATGTCTACATGGTATCCCCATACTCTCAAACTTGTGGCAACCACATGAAGCAAAACCCAATCATTTGTTATAAATAAGTTGTCGCACTCTATGTGTGAACATTTTTTTTCTCTGAACTTGAAATATGCATTGATTGTCACTCTCCTTGATAAGCTCAAAACGGTAATTCAAGCATTCCCATATCTCATCTTCAAATTTATAAAACATTTCCCGAGTATAAATTTCAACCATTTGGAACAGAAAGTCATGATTCATCTTCACTTTAGGCTTCTCAATCAAATCTTTGTGATCGACCAACAACTCTTCTTGACGTTGGCGTACTAGCCCCCTATTAAATTGGATCATGAAATCAACTAATGAATTATTCTTAGAAACATATCTTTTGAAAAAAGCGTGAGAGCTTTCCGCTCGTTGGCTACTTGACATATTGGCTGAGAAAACATGATTACAATAAGCTGGCACCCAACTTGTACGAATGTCATACATTGTTTGTAACCATTTGTTGTCATGTAACCCGCTCCTCCCAACAAGCTCTGTCCATGTCAAATCAAACTCTTCTTTAGACTCTGAATTCCAAATACAATTGGCAAATTCATTATAATGAGCATTATACTTCACTGAGTCTAATTTTTCTGAAAATTTTGACAATATGTACCAACTACAGAATCTATGAAAAGTATATGGAAGAGTTTCTAATATTGCTTTGGACATCGCGGGATCTTGATCAGTAATGATCATTTTAGGGGCATCACCTGACATAGCCTCTAAAAATTGGTTGAATAGCCAAACAAATGACTCCGAGGTCTCGTCACTTAAGAATGCACAAGCAAAAATTATGGTTTGACCATGTTTGTTAACTCTCATCAGTGGTGCAAAAATCAACCCATATCTATTGGTGTTGTATGTAGTATCAAAGACGACTACATCACCATAAAAACTATATGCCCTTCTAGAGGTAGCATCAGCCCAAAAACAATGAGTTATCCTCTGTTCATTATCGACCCTAATTTTATAAGTGAATGATGGATTCTTGCCCTTTTCTAATTTGCAAAACTCACTGAACATTTCTCTGTCATGCCCCTTCAACTCATTACGTCTATCCCTTTCATAATTATATAAATCTGTTTGTGTACACCCAATGTTTTCAAACCTCCACTGTACTCCAAGGAAATTGAATTGTTGATGTGAGGTATGTTTATCATGGAAAGTTGTTGAGTCAAACACTTTTGCTTTGATCGAAACACTTGGTGAGATCTTAATAGATGTTTCTTTGATGGAGTTGCCAATGGATGACTATGGCCCTCAATAAATTGTGTGACTACATAAGCCTCGAAATTTATTTTCAACATTAATTGCCATTGCTTTTACACTCTCTTTTATCGATCCCCGAGCGCCTTTTAATTTCAACATCCGCAATTGTTTTTCCCTTACCTAGTTTAAAACAGACATATTCTTTCCTTTTGACTTCGTCACTTCCTTCGAATTTCTTAGTAGTCCAACTTTGAATACTAAATCCCGCCTCTTTAGCATATGCATTGTAAAAATCCCTGACTTCATCTATTGTTTTGAATTCTTTTCCAACACTAAGTTTGAGATGATCGGCTACTTGCGGATTATAGATAAAATTTTTCCTACCTTCATCACTCTCCCCTTCAATTCTCTTATTCTCTACTTCCTTTTCATTATTGTCAACATTATCACCACATTCATCACTACCCGTACTTCATCCTCTAAGTTAGCATCCATCCCTACGGTTTAAAAAACAAACAACATTTAAGTGGGACAAAGAACTACCATTTTAATTCCTCACTTATCCTATTCTGATAAGTGAGCCAAACTAATGCCAGATAATACAAAGGAGAAAGTTTAACACAATATACAATTAATCTAACATGTCATTTCTAATCTTTCTATGCCTCTGAATCTATTTTGTCTATTGATGTCATTTCTAATCTTTCTTGTTTGGTATACCATTTGAATTTTGATGTACAGTAATAATTTTCTGTCAAAAGAACTAGTATTTCTTGACTGAATTTGTATGTAGTGCACCAAGTGGAAAAGAAACAATTAATAATCAAAGAACAACCAACAAGTTTTGCAAGCATTCATATTAAACTCTGTGTATTAGAGGATAAGAAACGAGTTCAATTTAAACATATAGCTAAAATGAAAAAGAAACTATACTCTGTGTATTAGATGTCTGGCGATTTCGAAACCCTAGCTTAAACTTCAGCGCTTTGAAGTACAATCGGGGAAAGGGGGTTTGTGAGAGAATCGACAGAGAGTGATGGATTCGCTAACTGATGATAGTGATTTCAAATGGGCCGCGTACAATCTAAGGTTGTCACAGTTTTGTTCCTCGATTTCGCTGACCTAACGATGCTTATCAGATCAGTCGGTGGCCTTGAAAGAGAGAGGGGGGAGAGTTTGAGAGAGAGGGCGCGAATGGCAGAGTATGAGAGAGATTGGGATTGTTGAATCTGATTTACAATCGGGTTTTATTTTCTTCTTAACCCATTTTTTCATCCCAATCTGACTCGCGTGTCCTTTTTTTTAAAGTCCGTCTTTTGTTCGTTGCTTTAGTCCGTTTTTGAAGGATTCCGTATATATATAAGTATATAAATAGATAGATAAAGATAAATATATTTATATAGATAAGATAATTATGGTTGTGAGGGAATTGTCTGCAATACAAGAATATCATTAATAGTAGTATGTATTGTTTTTTCATCAAATTTATTAGTGATTATTTTGTCGTTTTACTAACATACCGATCAAAATTACATCATATATATTAAATTAAAGTGTTTGTCACAGCTAATTACGCCCACATTTTTTTCATATATATATATAGCATTAACCTTTCCAAAGAAATATAATAATTATTGCATATTCTCCCAATAAATTAACTTAAATGCTTAGAAAAAGTAGTCCGCTTTATTTACTTTTTAATACTACAAGCCTTGACCTAAAGGTGCCATTTTTTACCTAAACAAGATAGCAACTCTTATATATAATATTTATTTTATTTTATTAATTATATATATATATATATATATATATATATATATATATATATATATATATATAGGTCGTCGATCAGTAATAGAGTATTAGTGTGAGTACGCATTAATTCATAAGCATGTCAAGATATTTATGGGTACGTATGATATGATTACATGAACAAGTCCTTTATTGTTTTGGTGATGCATCACTTGATTAATTAGACAATCTTTTTAGGAAATTAATGGTGGATTAATTATTAGTAATGGAGTAAATATGTTTTTATATATATATATATATATATATATATATATATATATATATATATATATATATATATATATCACATTAATTAATTGTTGAGTATCATATTAGAAAGTCACATTCTTAAATATATATAAAGATATATATTTTAACCATTAATTATAAGTATAATTCATTGTTGTTAATAATAAAATAGTTAGGTGTAGGATATAAGTTGGTACATTTCACGCAACACGTCTTTCTTTTTTTTCTTGTGTAGCGTTTTGAAAACGCAAACACAATTAAAGACAGAAAAAGGGGAAGATAACATAATATGTAGACGTGCATGAGCTGATCGAGTGATTCCGACGTACATCATTAGGCTGGGTCGGCAGCATGAATTATGAATATATATAGGACTAATTACATATCTTAGTATATTTTTAAAAATAATTATAAAAATAAAACACAAACAATATAATTAAAAAAATAATACACTTTTTTATATTTATTTATAATTTTAGTGCAATTAGGATTCCTTAATTTAGGGGATTAGTATTAGTGGACTAATATGGCAAATCTGGTGGGTTTTTTTTAAACGCGCGAAATATTCTTCTTCTTCCTTCTTTTTCTCCCAACTCCCATATCTTTTGTACTGGTATTTCTCTCTAAAATCTTCTTCTTCTTCTTCTTCTTCTTCTTCTCGCCCTTACTATTTCTCTCTCCACTTGAAGCCACTCGTCGTTAGCGGACTGAATCTACTTCTTCAGACGATGGAGTTTTTGCTTTGGTAGAACCGCCTCCTTTGGGAACCTACCATGGGGTATGTACATGGTTGAAGTTATGTTGTCATACTCTGAGTTTGTACTTCTGGCGACATTCTGTTTATGTTAATTTTTTTTATTGAAGGAATTTTTCTTTATCTCTATGACTGGGTTATTTGCGATAGACATCATTTAACAACATAATATTTGCTAAAGTGGATAATTATTTTTAAATTGTTTAGGCTCTTAACATATCTAGTCTGCTTTTGAATGATCATGATTGTCTCATCTTCATTTTGCCATTTTTACTTCTGCATGACATAAGACCAATTTATGGGGGCTTGATGTAATGCTTACATTGTAGCTACATCAAGCAATAAAAAATAGATACTATTATATAACTGTTTGGTTACTTCTGCATTATGTTTTGGTTACTTTTTTATATTGTTATGGTTACTGTGTATTTGCTTAGTATACATGGTTGACTAAACTGGTTTTGGTGTACATGTTGTTTATGTATTGGTTACCATTAAAACATGTTTTGGTTACTATCATATAAATATTTGATTACTTCTTTAGTATGTTTTTTGTTACTGTTAGTTTCTGATTTGGATTCCATTTTTGTTTTCTTGAGTTGGGATTTTGGATACTGTTTTCTTTAGCATGATTTTGGTTACTTCTTCTATATGTTTTGGTTACTAACATATAACTGTTTGGTTACTTCAATAGTATATTTTTTATTACTTTTAGCTTATGATTTGGATACCATTCTTTTTCGCTCAATTGAGATTTTGGTTACTTTTATATGTTGTTTTGGTTACAATGTATTTGCTTGGTAAACTATTTATGATATAAATATTGTTTATATCTGATTACTAATGACTATGTAAATCTGATTTTGTTTATTTGCAGTTATGAAATCTTTACTATGAGGAATGCAATAGAAAATTCATTGGAAAAGTTATATATTGGTCTGACATGGAAGTTCCCAACATTATTACCAAGACAGTTAAAGAAGTTTAAGGCATTATTAGTTTGTGGATATATTATTTTTATAAATAATAAATCATGTATTTGCTTAGTATACATTGATGTATTATTTTTGTAAATTCCTTCAAATATCTTCTACAAGGGTTATGCTCTTCTAGAAAATTCATTGAAAAAGTTATGGTTAAATGTATATGTGAGAGTATACATGGGCTGCTTAAACTTGGTTGGATATACATGTTGTTTCTGTTTTGGTTACCATTAAAACATGTTAAATTTGGTTACTTTCATATAATTATTTGGTTACTTCTTTATTATGTTTTGGTTACTGTTACCTTATGGTTTGGCTACTATTATTGTGTCATCAATATGGGATTTCAGATACTTTTATTTTTTATCCTGGTTAATATGTAATTGTTTAGTATACATGGATTACCTAAATTGGGTTTCATTACATGATGTTTCTGTTTTGGTTACCATTAAAATCTGTTCTGGTTACTATCATATGATTATGTGGTTACTGTTTTATTATGTTACATTATGGTTAATGTTATTAGTAACCAGATAGTTACAAGCTTGTATCAGGACAAACATCAATTGTCAAATGTACATGTGTGAGTGTCCTATTTATCTACAAGCTTGTTAGTAACCAGATAATTATCATAGATAGTTACAAGTTTGTTAGTAACCAGATAATTATAAGCTTGTATCAAAACTGTTATAAAGTGTTAAATGTATATGTTTTATTTATACCATGTCATCATGATAAAATAAGAAACTCCAATTAAGAGTTCTCATTTATATATATGATGGTCACTTATAGATCTCATATTAAAATAAAAATAGTTTAAGAGGTGCAGTTGGTAACCAAACCTGCATATAAGGGTAACCATTTAAGTTTTTATTAGTAACCAAATAATTAACAACTTATATCAGAACAATTATCAAGTGCTTAATATACATGTGAGGGTTCTCATTTATCTAGCTGATGGATACTTTTAAATTTCGTAATTATAAAAGTTATTTAAAAATGGTCCATGCCAATTGGTAACTAAATATGAATATAGAGGTAACCATTTTATTTTAGATAGTTAACCAAATTTACATAAAAATATTTCGTAAAGTGATTACCAATTGTTCAATGTATATGTTTACTTTATATTGATAACTCATGATGAAATCAAAAATTAAAATATTAATCAACATCAATTTTGGTTACTGTACACCATCAAAAATGTTACCAACCATGTGGTTATTGGTTACTAACAGTAAACAATTATATATTCCTATAAATAATTAAATTTGTTGTATTGGTTACTGTCAGTCTCCATTGTCTAACAACTGAATAAACATTGTAAAGTAACCAAATCAATATTAGACAGTAACCAAATTACATAATCTTAGTAACAAGGATATAAACCACATTTTTTCATGCAAATTTGAAGGCCTAAATGATGGAATTTGACCAAAAAACCCTGCAGTTCACCAGCAGAGCTGGTGATTTTTGATCGTTGACCCGTTTTCAATGAAATTAGGCTCCGAAAATGCCAAAATCCGACACTCCAAACTTGACAAAAATTATCAAAATGCCACTTGATCAAATCTTTCCATAACTATAAAAAAACATCAGTACAAGTGAACATTAATATTATTCAGCAACCAAATAAACATTATACAGTAACAAATTAAATAGTATATAGTAACCAATATATATAATCAGATTAACAGTTGTATGAAGGTAACCAATGAAATCAATAATTAACCACCAATATATAAGAAACAATTATAAAACACAATAACATTATACAGTTACCAAATAAACACCTTACAGTGTCTAAATATATATTAGACAGTAACCTATATATTAGATGAAGCAACCTTTTAGTATGTTTTTGGTTACTGTTAGCTTATGGTCTGTAAAGTAACCAACTCAATGTCAGACAGTAACCAAACTACATAATGTTAGTAACCAGAACATGAATTGGGGATAATATTATGCAGTAACCATTGCAATTTTACACAGTAACCAAGTCAGCATTATATACTAACCAAATTCAGATTAGACAGTAACGAACAGTTGCAGGAAGGTAACCAATGTATTTAATAAGTAATCATTAATATAAAAAACATCAGTAGAATAAACTTTAAAATTATAAAGCAAACATATAAACATTATACAGTAACCAAATCAATAATAAACAGCAACCAAATCAATAATAAACAGTAACCAATTTATATGTATTTAGTAATCAGAGTGTAAAACATTTTAAAATGCATTTTGCATTCAAAACATTCATAATTATTCTGACTTTGTAAACAATAGACGAATATGTAGTAAACACGGAGAAACACTATGCATATAAATTGGAAACTCAAATACCTCAGTATACAAATTTGTAACGAATCAACAATCAGTGCAGTTGCAGTAAGTTTCTGGTTATAGATCTTGAAGTTGTTGTCGATCTTTTATGTTCTTCTCCGATCTGCAGTTCATCACTTTCTGGTTATAGATCTTGCAGTTGCAGTCGATCTGCAGTTCATCACTTTCTCCGATCTCAGAGTTGTTGTCGATCTTTTATGTTTTGTTCAGTTGCTTGAATTTAGAGAGAGATAAACGTGTAGGGAGAGATAAAGATCCGTAATTTTAGCAACGTAATATTATGTTACGTTATTTTTGTAATTATGTTGTTTGTGTTTTATTTTTTGTAAATACTTTTTAATTGTTGTATATTAGTGTTAAGGACCCTATATATATATATATATATATATATATATATATATATATATATATATATACATGGTTCAACAATATATATGCACAAATTCAAATCTAGCCCGTTGATCACTATTTTCTTCTAATTTTGGATATTTCTTCAGTCGATTAAACATAGTAATTAAAAAAATATTTTAAAGATAGGAAAAACGAACAACATATAAAAGAAATTGTTGGAAAATTATCTAAAAGTGAATATTGAGAGAAAACTAGTCGAAAAATTCACTTTAGAATCAATTGTGGAAGAATTAATTTGTATGAAAAAATAAAAATCACAATTCTTCTAAGTTGTAATGAAGGATAAAAAATATCAATGTTTAATATATTATCATTATTTTTGTTAAATAAATTTGATGTTAATTATTAAAAGAGATTATTTTATATATATTTTATTATTAAAATTATTTTATATTTAAGCATGTTAGGTTATATCCCGCCCCCACACCCCCCGGCCGAAAAAAACCCCGACTTGATCGTCTTATGCCAACTCTACACATGTAGTACGTAAGACTAATTAAAGTTTTTTTTCTTTAATAAATTTTTTTTTATGGTAGTAAAAATGACATAATTTTTTAACTTCACAATTCATTTTCATTTCATCGCTAATAAGCTAAACACGCTTAATAAACTTAGGAATAAAAACATATTTTTAAAATTTATAAACTTTACAAAGAAATTGTTTTTATGAAATGGGATAGAATAAAATAATGAGGAAAATGACATATATATATATATATATATATATATATATATATCGACAAATATTTAACAAAGTTGGATTACGATCAACGTAAAATTGTATATAATAAAATAAAATAAATTAAATTAGGTCCTTCTTAATTTTTACATATCTCATGTATGCACATATGTCGTAATCATAATTCGAGAGAATTTTTTTACAATATATAACAACACTCGTATAATAATGCATGACTATCTAGCCGCGTGTCCATTACCAATTAAACCATCCCCGACCCCTCAAAACAAGAGTTACCAAACTAAGCACTATGCTTAATTGGCTCACAGTTGTTATATATATATATATATATATATATATATATATAGGTATTTAATTATGTATACTTCATCAGGACAGGCATGGGCTTAATTAGTGATCTCCACCCCAATTAAAAAGAAGTAAGGACAAGTTTCCTAGTTACTAATTACTCGTTAATTTCTTTATATTCGCATAAAAAATTACTTTTAATCGGTATATAATTTACTATTTTGGTAATTTATAATTTGATACCTGCATGTAGATAATCGTAACATCATTTATGAACGATGAAATGTTTAATTAGCTGTAAGCAGTACCGTTCTCAACTATATATATCAAGTACTCTTCCTTCTTTAATTTCTTCAAACAAATGGGAATTAATTAAGGTCCTTCCCATATATATATATATATATATATATATATGCATAGGCGGAACCAAGGCGGGTGGGGCGAGTTCTCAGTGTGACGGACAGACGGACGGCCAGACGACGGCGGTAATGAGGGAGGCCAACAAAAGGAGGGGAGGGGAGGAGGAAGGAGGAGAGGGGGGAGCCGGCCTACCCGAGGTTCAGAGTTCAAAAGTGAAAAAAAAAAAAATTGGCCCTTTGTGAATTGTTATTAAGATAGTTATAAAAAAACTAAGAACTTTCTCTAAACAAAAGAGCATAAATACAAAAGAATATCAAATATAATAACAGACTATTTCAATATTTTCAAAGGATCATTCAGATATCACATTATCACTAATTTAAAAAAATAATCAGTTCAAAGACATAATATCATCAACAGAGGGGTGGATAATATCATCAACAACTCCTCTTGGATAACACTCACTTATAATGGGCAAATTATAAATAAAGAAGCATAAAATTTTATAGTTCAGGTAATGAAATGTAACCTTACTGAATTTCAAATAGTTTCACAGAGATCAATCAGGGGGTGACATATCCAAGCTATGACAAGAGTTAACCTGTTTGGTTATTCTTCAAATAGTACCCATGGTAGATAGTGTAAAACTCAAAATCTTCCCAGCAAGAGTTTACCTATTTTCTTTTGTATTATATTGGCTATATTATGACCTCAGTCTTTACCTGTCAAATTTTAATACCAATAAGTAAAGTACGCACGACCCATAGTCTATTAATAGAGATAATCGTAAAGTCTGCACTAGTCAGATTAAGAGAAAAAATAGAATTATACATATTTGCAAAGAAACACAAGAATGAGTACGACATAATTATGATGGACAAATGCATTGACTAACAAGGATTGAAATTAATTGAGACATATTGAAGTAATTATTTTTAATTTATGTGAACTGGTTGGTATTTTTTTAAATGTACATATTAGAATTTTTAGTAGTGTTGGATCTAGTTTTACTTATGTAATAATTTTATTTGTCAAACTTTTAAATATTTTAGAGAATGATTCTACATAATCAATTATACTCATCCATTAGAATAAAACCTAGCCACGACCGATCATTGATGATATAAAACAAGGCCCTAAAAATTTTGGGCTTAAAGTTCTCAAGCACACCTTGGGCTTTAGCCTGTATTCAGATCAAGGGACAAGGAGGGGCAGAAGCAGGAAAATGTTGGTTTACGACTAGAACTTGAGAAATATGAAAAAAAAATGGCAGCAATCTGAAGTAGTATTATGCAGGTGAGTCTAGCCGAAGGAGTAAAGAAGTTAAAGAAGAAGATGGGAAAGTATGAATAGGTAACAGGTAAAGGAGAAAAGATGGGATGGGATGGGATGGGTATAACTTTTTTTTTTTATAAAAAAATTAACTAATTGGAATCACATAACAAGCTAAATTGAAGACATGTGTCATGAGAATCTTATCTACTATTTACAATTCTAAAACTACTCTTTTTCTTTTATTATTGAGTTATTTATTAAGTTTAAATAAAAAGTAATAACAATGTGTTAGACATAATTAACTCATAATAATCTCAATAATAATAATAATGGTGTTCGATAATTTTAATTATGACTTTTAACATATATATACTTACATATACTATGAGACCCAGATTTTATCAATAAAGATTTAAATTTTGTTGAAATAATTTTTAATATTATGGTGTGAATTTAAGATAATATTATAGTTGTGGGTAGTATTTATAAATTTTGCGAAGTATCAAAAGTGGTTATATTATATTCGATTGAATCGGGAATATATTCGGTTTAGCGAGGGAATATTCGCATAACTACTCAATCATTGGTGGACCCCTACATGTAATTATCATTTCGGATCGAGAAAGCGACAAAAATATTTTATTGAAATAACGGCGGAAGTTTTACCAAGTGGTTCTTGTTGAACTACTAGAGTAGAAAAGTACTGCGATAATACGTGTGGTTGCATAGAAGACACCCGGTATTGATTATTGACGCTTATGTGAGAAGTCACCGGTTTGATTCCATTATTCACGATTAATAATATGAATTATTATAGCGATAATGACGTTTTGTTTTATTCAGTATTATTAACGTAATAAAAGCGAAACATCTTTTATATAAAATAGAATACTTTATTAAAGTTATTCTATAAATAGAATATATTATATTTTATTACGCGTAGTGTTGCATAGTGTTTTGCATAGTATTTTCAGATAGTATTGCATAAGTGTTTGCGTAGTAAAATGTTTTTATATAAATAGAATATATTATATTTTATTTAAAAGATTTTTCTTTAAATATGGATCATCAGATTAAAGTAAATCAATCTGGATCGCTCATGGATTAATTCTTACGCATTCCATTTTCCTATAAAAATAAGCTCATTCCTTCATTATTTTCTTACGAATTCATTGAAACTACAGAGAGAAATTATAGAGAGGTTTATATAGAGAAAATTATGAAAGAAGAAGAGTATTCGCTACTTCTTACTTCTATATTCGGATTCTTTTTACGGTAAGGGTGTTATTCATTCTTCTTGAAGAGAACACATTATTCCATTCACTATTATTACGTTGGAATAACTGTAAAAGTGGCATACCCTATACATAACCTATATACGTGCCAAGCATACCCTATACTTGGTGAAATCCTTATGTTATTCCATTGCTTATTATTCTCATTTGGAATAACTCGTATACGCTGTTTTACCCTATACTTGGTGACATTCTTCTATTATTACATTGGAACATCCTCGTCTGTGTGTTTTACACGGGACTGGTTCCGATTTTATTATTCATTGGAACATCACGTCGTGTTTTTTACAATCGACCTGGTTAAAATCTTTATCATTCTGCTGGAATATCCTATCTGTGTGTTTTACACCGGATCAGTTCCATCTTTATTATTCATTGGAACATCCCGCTTGGGTGTGAATTTCACACGACACTGGTTCCGTTATTATTATTCATTGGAATAACTCGCATCGGCAATCTGCATGATACATGGTGATTTCTTTTGTTATTCCATTCTTTATTATACTCAGTTGGTTAAAACTTTGACTTCTATACTCCATGAAATTAGTAGAATATCCTTGATATTTGCGTTTCATCCAAAGATCTTCTCATGGAAATATTCTTCCGATCATTCTTGAATTTTACTCTATGAAACAAAGATTATGTCGACAATTTGGACGTTAATAATTCATGGATTAAATAATTCTTGAACTTGTTTTTATTGAATTATTATGTCATCATCATCATCCTCATGTTATATTATGTTATCTTTGGCTTACGTATAGATGAACTTAGTATGATTATGACCCGAGGATCATTCGGATAATCATGACTTGATATAAATGATGTGACAAAAGTCCTCGGTGCTTCTGTAATGCAGTTGATGGATAGTTTTGGTATGATTATGACCGGGGGGTGATTCGGTATAGTCATGACCATTGATAACTTGATGAAAATCCTTGACCGTGGTAGATACGTGGATGATTAGATGTGGTGGTTTATTTATTTGTCGAGTCGGCCGATAAAAAATGATGAAAACCTTTTAAAACCTAAAAGATAGTAGACTTTATTCTCTTACTGACTCTGTTAATGGATTGCTTATTCACCGCAGATTAAACTTGTTGTCTATTGTATTTTATCGGTTTAACATTGTTCAAGGCTAATGATAATTTATTCGCATTATCTTAGTCATAATATTTCTTCTTGGGCTAGTTGAGCTCACCTTTCTTTCACATTTTTCTTGTGGAAATGAGAACATAATTGGGGACGAAGTCGAACGTAAGTAATGGTCCAGAGGATAGCATTAGTAGTCCTCACTATTCGCGTGGAAATAGTGTGATAATAGTGTAATGAGGACTCTTTTTTGAGTTTGTATAATATCTAGTAGACAAAATTTGTATTCAAACTCACAAGTTTATATACAGTATTGTACACTTACAGTTATATTAGTAAGTTGTATTTGAATTTATGTACCATGTAAGTGGCGACCCAAGATGGGTGACGTTTACCTAATTTTGGGGGCCATAGCTGAGTTGGTATCGAGCTTAGGATATGATCCACGGCTAAGATGTGAGAGTAGTACTAGGAGAGGAGAGATGGGAATTCTTCGCTAGTATGACCTACCTAAGTTTATTTGGTATTTGATTGGCCGATTGAGTATAGTGATAATATGTTGCATGTTAATTAACCCTTGTTTTGTGACGGTGTTTGTATTTAGATGTTGTGAATAAGGCTCGGTTATTGAGAGCGATAATGAGTCACTCAACCAAAAGGTAACGACCAACAACACGATAATAATCATCTGCCAGAATCTGACCATCGTAACAATGATGACCATCGTGGGAGAAATTATCATGCTAAGAATGGTAACCACCGGTGGTAATCATGGCCAAGATAATAGAAGTGGAAATTTCAAGAAGAGAAGGTCATTTAGCTCGATTTTGTCGTGCACCAAAGTCAAGTCCAATTTGGGACGGTGTCACCAAAGGTGGATACGGATAAAACAAAGTCGTTGGTTTCATGAAGAGCGTTTTCATGACTTCTTAAAAAGCAAGTGACTCGAACGAAGTTAGCACGGGTTAGTTAATTATAAATTCTTGCGAAGTCTATACCTTATAAGATCTGGGTTCTACCCATTATTTTATCTCGCTTTGTTTGCGTTCAACATTTAAATTTGACTCCAGGAGAAGTTAGACTTTAACTTATTGGTTGAAACTTCGTTGGGAGAAACCTTCGTTACCTCCACCGTTTATTAATCTTGTTGTTTCAAATAAACACTTTCACGTTACTCCGTCGATATTATCTCTTTGAAAATATTTGCCTTTGATGGTATTTTAGGAATCAATTGGTTAACTACTCATCATTCTTTTCGTAAGGTTGTTAGCTTATATTCATAACCAAACTACTAAAGTCAATTATTGTCATATCAAGCCATAAGTAAAGAGCCCCAGATCCTTTCGTTGTTGACTTCCTTGTGTGGAATGCACCGAAGCCGGACTTTCAGAGGGCAACATCGTGAATGAAGATGGCAAGTTTATAGGTATCATTGTGAGGTCTTATATCTAGGTTAAGGGATAGAAGTCACGGTTGGTATCAATGTGATGTACTATCCAAGTTTTGGATGAGAGTAATGATTTTGAATGATATTTATATCATTAATAAATTTCTTGACGTATTCTTGAAGATTTCCTAGCTTACCCTAGAGGCGTGAAATCGAATTTTGTATTGACCAAAGACAAAAACCCATTTCTTAAACCCTCAAATATTTCTTCAACTAAAATGAAGCATTTCGTGGTTTATGATGAAAGTCATAATAAAAGCATTGGACAAATGAAAATCATGGGTATATGAGGTATTAGTAAGTTTTATGATGAGTTATGTTGGTTATTATGTGAAAACATGAAAGTTTCTTAGAAATCACAAAGAGTTGAAAATCGATTTTGGTGAAAAACGTAATATGAAATTCAATTGACCATATCTCTTATTATATTTTGAATTTTTAAATGTGGTCAAGTCCTAGAGTTAGATCTATGAGTTACCTAACTAATCCAAGTGGAATTACTGGAAAAGGTATTGTAGATTTTTGTGGACTGATTTTAGCAAAGGAGGCCAAAGCTGTAAATTTCAAAATGCTACTTGCCCAGAAACTTTAAAGGGCTGTTTGGCCACTTAAATTATGAGAAAATTATGGCCTTTAGGGACATGAAGGTATATGGTATAAAGTATCTCCTGTCCAAAAATGAGCTCATTCAACTTAAAATGAGCAAGTTATGACTCTTTTCAATATTTAGGTTTTTCCGAAATAAAACGCTATAACCGGAGTTCTATAACTCGATGACCATGAAATTTAAACTAGAAGCTCACGTTAACATGTGTAAGGTCCTGCCAAAATTTGGGAATTTTTGGAGTTAAACTTGAGGTAGCTAATTTCTTAAGGAATTAATTAGAAATTGATTTTTGAAAAATAGTAAATGAATTTTAAAATTACGAGAAAATATATTTTCATTATGGGACTATATTATGCTAAATCCCAGAAAAAAAATATTTTTGGGACTGATTTGGTATTTTCATGAAAATAGTTTAGTGACTAACATATGAGTTAAATATGTTATGTGAATAACAAAGTTGAAAATAGATGATATTATGGCTAGAGAATCCTATATAGAGTATATGCATATTTTTTGAGAGATTTGATAATTGGTAATGATATCTTATGAGTATGGCATTTTGAATGATTAAATGCATTATATGGTAAAGCGTAAACAATTGAGATAAATTGTTTATAAATTCAAGTGATTAATATATTGGTATAATATTAATGATATTAGATTATGAGATTATTAAGTGATTGATAACATGGGGATATTCTTGAATCTGGATAAATTATATTATAAATGTTTAATATTTATCCTTTATCTTATTTGATTGATTCTTTATATCATTATCCTCATGTTTATATTTTTTTAAAGTCATCTCATGGCCTGTAGAAGATAGATGGACTTGGTATGATTATGACTGAGGATTGTTTCGGTATAATCATAACCGTAATTGAAAACATAATTATCTTCGTCAGTAGTGCATGGATAATTTGTGGTCGTGATACTAATGAATATCCTTACTTCGTAGTGCGAGGATGATTCGACGATGTGGATTAATTATTGAAATGAGTCTCAAGAATGAAATATTAATTCATGGATGTGTTCAAAGTCATCCGTGGCTTACGTTGCATAGATGGACTTGGTATGATTATGACCGAGGATCATTCTAAGTATAATCATAACCGTCAGAATTGAAAAACACAATTATCTTTAGCCGTAGTGGTATGGATAATTTATGGTCGGTGGATACTAATGAATATCCTTAGCTTCACCGTAGTGCAGGTGGATGATTCGGACGATGTGGATTAATTATTGAAGTGAGTCTCAAAGAATGAAATATTAATTCATGGATGTGTTCAAAGTCATCTGTGGCTTACGTGCATAGATGGACTTGGTATGATTATGACGAGGATCATTCGGTATAATCATAACTGCAGTAATTGAAAAACACAATTATCTTTAGCCGTAGTGCATGGATAATTTGTGGTCGTGATACTAATGAATACACGATTATCTTTCGCCGTAGTGCATGGATAATTTGTGGTCGTGATACTAATGAATATCATTGGCACTGTAGTGCGGTGGATGATTCGATGATATGGATTAATTATTGAATGAGTCTCAAAGAATGAAATATTAATTCATTGATGTGGTAAAAAGTCATCTTTCGTCAGAAGTGTATTGATAGACTTGGTATGATTATGACCACGGATTATCTGGTATAATCATGTAGTAATTGAAAAAACACGAATATCCTTAGCCAAGAAAGGCATAGATAATTCATGGTTCGATACTATTGTCGTAGTCTCAAAGATTATTGGTTTTATAAATTGTATATCTTCGCCAGAAGTGCAAAAGATGAATTGTTAATGAATAACTTTCATGGATCATGAAGATGAATTTAATATTTTTAACGATAAAGGTATTCAAGGTACCCTCACCTCTTTATCATACTGTGTATCGCATTCTAATTTGAGGGCTTAAATTCCATAAGAGGGAGATTGTGAGACCCGATTTTTATCAATAAAGATTTAAATTTTGTTGAAATAATTTTTAATATTATGGTGTGAATTTAAGATAATATTATAGTTGTGGGTAGTATTTATAAATTTTGAAAAGTATGCAAGTGGTTATATTATATTCGATTGGTCTGGGAATATTCGGTTTAGCAGGGAATATTCGTGATAACGGCTCAATCATTGGTGGATACAATGTAATTATCATCGGATCGAGAAAACGACAAAAATATTTTATTGAAATAACGGCGGAAGTTTTACTGTGATTCTTCGTTGAACTACTCCTCGGTAGTAAAAATAACGAATAATGTGGTTGCATAAGAAAGACACCAGATTGATTATCGATGCTTATGTGAGAAGTCACCGGTTTGATTCCATTATCATTCGATTAATAATATGAATTATTATAATGATAATGACGCTTTTGTTTTATTCGTATTATTAACGTAATAAAATGTAAACATCTTTTTATATAAAATAGAATACTTTATTAAAGTTATTCTATAAATAGAATATATTATATTTTATTACGCATAGTGTTGCATAGTGTTTTGCGTAGTGTTTTGCAGATAGTATTGCATAGTGTTTGCATAGTAAAATGTTTTTATATAAATAGAATATATTATATTTTATTTAAAAGATTTTTCTTTAAATATGGACCGTCCGATTAAAGTAAATCAACTGGACCGCTAGTTCATTGGATTAGTTATTACGCATTCCATTTTCCTATAAATAAGCTCATTCCTTCATTATTTTCTTATGAATTCATTGAAACTCTGTAGAGAGAAATTATATAGTAGTGTTTATAGAGAAAATTATAGAAAAAGAAGAAGAGTATTCTCGCTACTTCACTACTTCTATATTCATTCTTTTACTAAAGTAAGGGTGTTATTCTTTCTTCTTCAAGAGAACTTCATTATTCCATTCACTATTATTCCGTTTGAATAACCCGTAAAAGTGGCATACCCTATACATAACTCGTGATACGCTGGCATACCCTATACTTGGTGAAATCCTTATGTTATTCCATTGCTTATTATTCATTGGAATAACTTTGAGCACGCTGGTTTACCCTATACTTGGTGACATTCTTCTATTATTCATTTGAACATCCTGTCTCGTGTGTTTTACACCGGACTCGGTTCCGCTTTTTATTATTCTCGCTGAACATCCTGCATCATGTGTTTTACACCGGACTGGTTCCGTCTTTATCATTCTGTTGAATATCCTATCTCATGTGTTTTACACCGGATCCGGTTCCATCTTTATTATTCATGTTGAACATCCCGCTTGTGTGAATTTCACCCGACCGTTCCGTTATTATTATTCCGTTGAATAACTCCGCCCATGCGCAAGCAATCGCATACATGGTGATTTCTTTTGTTATTCCGTTCTTTATTATACTCGGTTGGTTAAAACTTTGATTTCTATACTCCATGAAATTAGTAGAATATCCTCGATATTCGCGTTTCATCCAAAGATCTTCTCATGGAAATATTCTTCCGATCATTCTTGAATTTTACTCTATGCTTAAATATTATGTTGACAATTTGGACGTTAATAATTCATGGATTAAATAATTCTTGAACTTGTTTTATCAATTATTATGTCATTGTCATCATCCTCATGTTATATTATGTTATCTTCGCTTACGTGAAGTATAGATGAACTTGAAGTATGATTATGACCAGGATCATTCAGTATAATCACGACTTGATATAAATGATGTGACAAAAGTCCTCGTTGGTCTGTGAATGCGTTGATGGATAGTTTTGGTATGATTATGACCTGGGGGTGATTCAAGTATAGTCATGACCATTGATAACTTGATGAAAATCCTCGACCGCAGCATACAGGGGATGATTAGATGTGGTGGTTTATTTATTGTCGAGTCTCAATGATAAAAATGATGAAAATCTTTTAAAACCTAAAAGATAGTAGACTTTTATTCTCTACTTGACTCATTAATGGATTGCTTATTATTCACTGCAGCTTAAACTTGTTGTCTATTGTATTTTATCGCTTAATATTGTTGAAGGCTAATGATAATTTATTCTCGCATTATCTTAGTCATAATATATTTCATCGGCTAGTTGAGCTCTTTCTTTCTTTCACCGTTTCTCTTGTGAAATGAGTAACATAAGACTCTTTTTGAGTTTCAGATAATATCTAAGAGACAAAATTTGTATTCAAACTCACAGATTTATATCGTATTATGTACACTTACAGCTTATATTAAGAAGTTCAGATTTGAATTTATGTACTATGTAGTGTAGTGGCATACCAAAGATGACGTGATATACTAATTTTTCAAAAAGGCCACATATACTTTATATGTGTAATATAAATATTTGTGTCTAAATTTATACTTTTATAATATGTTTTAATAATAAATTTATGAGTAAATTTATAAGTGCCTAAATTTATGACCAAATTCCGATAGTCTGTCGTCGGCTCAAATCCGTCGTAAATCGTCGTCACGCCGTCGTCACGCTTAATTTAAAAATTTTGCCTCTATAAAAAAAAAAAAAGCTTTGTTAAAATAATCAGATATGTGGTATGTAAAAGTACTCTTATATATATATATAACTCCAAGCAGAAGTATCCAAAAATCTCACAATAATTTAAACTAAATAAATTTATACTTGAGCAAATGATTTATCTGAAGCATTTTAAACCTCTGTGTGTATACCATTGCATGCTAGCTCGATGAATAACTCTAGGGACTGCTGTTCTGTCTTCAATATTCCACATTGCATGCACAAATAATAATATTAAATATATATATATATATATATATGAGCCCTGATCAGAAGCATTCTCGTTAAAGAGTATTCTGCCCTTAAAGAGCATTCCTTTTAAAAACCCGGCTTTTTTATCTCTCTCTCCTCACTCAGATAAAATACAATAGACACAAAGCGAAGAGAGAGAAGAGAAATCGATCAGAAGAATTCCATTCCCTTCTCGCCCAACTGCTGCAAAATCGAAGAGAAATCCATTCCAAAGCAACCCCGAGCTCGAAGTTGGATCTCGACTTCCTTGATTCAACAACGATCTCGACTTCCTTAATTTATACAGAATCAGCTTCTACCTCCTTGAAATCGACTTCGATTCGGTATGGGTTTAACTATTTTCCTCCATTAAAATTTTATTGGTTGAAGATTTGATGCAATTCATCCATTGACTCTTTTTGGGTTTTGTTAGTCTGATTTCTAGGTTTTATTTTAACCCTTTAAGTCTCTTTGTTATTTGGGTTTTTTTCATTGGGTTTTTTTCACCACGATTGTTATTCTGTTCACCACGATTTGTATTGGATTTTTCTGTATTGGGTTTTTACTATTTAAGTCTCTGTTCTTTGTATTTGGGTTTGTAGTTTAGGCCTGTTCTGAAATTTTCTGAAATATTGTATCTGGGTTTGTATTTTAGGGCGGTTACTTATAGTTTTTTCTTTGAGCTTTCATGGTGTATTATTCACATTGTTTTGTAACTTCCACGCTCAGATTATTGTTTTAGATGGTACATGTTAAATAACTAATTAAGAAAACTGTTGACATAAATCATCAAAAACTTGTATCCTCTCAGCTTGAGCATCCTTTATCTTGTATCCAGTCCATATGCAGCTTGTGAATGTCTTGTGTCTAAGTAATCAGTTTTATGCTGTCTTTTGTGTAGGATGGATGAAATACACTTATGGAAAACATATTGTTGCTCGTATAGAGAAACTTGTTGCTGTTGGAGGTACACATTTTTTCCCTATGTATTCGGCTTATATGTCTGCTTTGATGATTTATTTTGGCATTTATAGAAGGAAATGTCTATCATCTTGCCAGTTTTGTTTTTTTATGAGTGCTCTACTTTTATTTCTTTAGGAAAAAGTTGTATTCATATCTGTTTATTGGGGCGAATTTTTTCCCCTCTTGCATTTTAACTTTAGATAGTCCGAAATATTCTAGTCTCTGAATGTTATAGAATTAAATACAACATGTTGATTTATTAGCATACATCTAGCACTCCAATTATCCAATTCAATTCGTTTGCAGAAAGGAGAATTGTTGCTCAGTCTCAATACTATGCATATGAGCCGTAGAAAAGGAATTTGTACAGCTAACTGAGGCTAGTTTGAGCTACCTTTTTCCCTTTCTCATGTTGTATCTAGTCGCATTGCAAATAAAGTTGTTAATTGTATAAGACCAAGTTGAATGATGTTGCTAATTTTGCTGCACTTGATACTGTGCTCCATTTTCATATACAACATGTTTGTAGCATGAATAAGAGTTGCTAATTCGGGATTTTGGGGCACGTGGATACCTTGAAAAGTATCAGGATGTAGGTGGCAAAACATGGAGATATGAAACTCATTCAATGATTATGAAGATATATCCTAATATTGATTGGTCATGCTCTTTGCTTCAAGACTGGTCATGATTAGTATGTATATACATAAATAAATGTACAAACAATGCAAATAAAAGTGTTTTATTTATTCTGTTGTTGGATTCTTTTGTTGGTGTATCATTTTTATTGTTGAATTCCCAATTCCTAGAGAATTTTAAGACAACACCAAAAATATTAAATTAGCAAAACTTACTCCTTAAATGCCAAAACCTCTTTAAAATAATTAATGAGCTACAAAACAACAATATTCAAAATGTTCTACCAAATGAAAATATAAGGTTACATTTATAAATTATTAACAAGTCCCACAATTGACCTTCCACGAGCGCTGCCTATGTAGAGGTTCTACTCTACCTGCAAATTACTCAGATAAGTATCATAACTCGGTCCATAAGCAGCTTCTTTAGCCGAAACTAGAATCTCTATATGTATATTTTCGCAGGTTATTTTGTGTCTACTTGTGAATGTAATCATGTTATTGTTTTGTGTCTACGTGTGAATATAAAACAAAATTAATTAAACCAAAAGCAGAGGTGTAGTTCTACTGAAAAACAGAAATGGGCAGAGCAGACCATTACCAAAGCAAAGCTACAAAGCGCAGAGTATCAAACAAAGTTCAACAGAGCATTTACAAGCAAAGTTACAAAAACAGAATTCGGTCCAAACTAAGTTTAAAAAACATAGCATAGCTTCATTACAATCAATTCATTACATTTAAAATAGGATTTCACACATCCTTAACTGGTCTATCCCAAATTCTAATTACAATTTTTTTCTATTTAGGCATCTTCTTGCACTGAGATGGTTCCAAAAAAGATTACAAAGTAGCAAAGGACTCCAATAAAAGCCTCCCAAGGATTTAGAGATATTTGCCTCCCCAAGGATTTGAAGATACTTGCTACATGGTCCACCGATGAAACTTTCGTAATGTCAATGGAATTTAATAGCACCAGAAGATCCTTTTTTCCAACCACTTACAGATAATGCTAACAAATAATTTTCTGCAAAATCATTCGTAACATTAAGTTAGTAAGTTTCCAGATAAGATGAGCTTACAAATTTTCGGGACTGTTTAGTTGCAATTATAATGATTATAATAGATGTATGCACATAAAGAACGACATGTAGAATGTTGCACTTCTAGTGTTCATATGTGGAAATCTAAGAAAACATTGATGAGGCACAATAAAAGACAATATAACTAACTTAAATGAATAGGAGGTATTAACCAACAACATGAAGTTTCTCTAAACGAGCAACAATATGTTTTCCATAAGTGTATTTCTTCAGTGCATTCAAAATTTGAAAAATGGAGCACAAGCATACAGAAATATATATAGCAGATGAACAGCTCTGTCCTTAACTACTCAACAGACAACATAATTACAGTGAGTAATCCCAGTTTCAAAACAGCTCTGTTCTTAACTACATATTCATCCATCCTACACAAAAGAAACAATGTGAATAATACACCATGAAAGCTCAAAGACAAAACAATGTGAATAATACACCATGAAAGCTCAAAGAAAAAACTCTAAGTAACCGCCCTAAAATACAAACCCAGATACAATATTTCAGAAAATTTCAGAACAGGCCTAAACTACAAACCCAAATACAAAGAACAGAGACATAAATAGTAAAAACCCAATACAGAAAAATCCAATACAAATCGTGGTGAACAGAAGAACAATCGTGGTGAAAAAAACCCAATGAAAATAACCCAAATAACAAAAAGACTTAAAGGGTTCAAATAAAACCTAGAAATCAGACTAACAAAACCCAAAAAGAGTCAAATAAAACTGCAGGCAGAACAAAATAAAATATTCCACCAGCACCATTTCAGTTGCATAAGATTAGTGTTAGATATACTATGACAGTTAATAGAGTGAAATTCCATCTACAAGAGATTGGCTTCATTAAATACTTGAGTTAAGAGTTCAGCAAGTAGTATTATGCTAATAATTGAACCCTTGATTACTGCTTCAGGACTTCTTCACTGTCGTTACTTTGAAAATTATAACAAGCTCCATGTTGCAACAAGTCAAAGTAACAACAACAACAAAAGAAGAATCGATACCGTCGCATTTGAAGGAAGAATAAGACCTCCAGGTTTCAGCCAGCGGTCTCTAGCTGTAATGACGCTCCCCAGCATGCTCTGCAAGATAAGGGCAATCAAGATACACAATAGAGAAGAGATCAACAATGAGAGCAGTTATAACTGATGGTGGATTATAAAATCTTAAAATATAGAAACAAACTTCAGTACGTTAATCATGCCCATAGTATAATAATTACCTCGCATAAAAGCATGTAACCCATCCACTCTGAAATTATAACATCAACCTCTTCATCTATTTCAACATCCTGCAGTGACAAGGTTATGCAACTATCTAGATTGTAAATTACTAACAATGAAAACTTATTAACTCTTTCTGGAGCATTAAAAATATATTGGCTTGCTCAGACAAGTCTACCTCAACGCATCCATGTAAAACAATGATAGTTTCAGATAGATTATTTGCCTTCACAACTTCATTTGCCTAATAAAACATTTTCAGATAATCAATATCATTCAAATGTACTCAAAGAAAGAAATAAGATGGAAGAAAGGGAAAATAGTAATTAGTGAACGATGTGTTATAATGTGTGTTGTAACGTTGCTTGGGGCACAATATTTCACATTCTCTCTAACTTAGAAAGCATTGTCACTTCTGAAACAATGATAGTTTAAAGTTAAAATCAGTGATACGCAACAATGCCTAGACTTTAAAAAGACCACAAAGATCAGAGAACGCCAAGATTTAGCATCTTGTTAGCTAATAAAATATGAATTCTTAAACAACTTACATGCATCGTAATCTCACTGGCATCCACAGCATATACCTGATAAAACCATTTGTCCAGAAGGGGAAAATGTTAAGATATGGACCAAAACTGGTTAATTAGGAAAATATGAAATTGCCTTAGATGACACATACTCAAATCCCTTTCATGCACTAAAACAAGGCAACCATCAAGGCATCAACCACGAAAAGAATGACGTTATAATCTGTATTTCGGTTGTTACCCACTTCACAAAGATTATCGGATGGAGGTAGCAGAAGACTGCTATCCTGCTTTCCAATATGTTACAAAAGTTTTTTCAACTTAATTCTGTAAAAATTTCATTCTTAATCAATACCCAACCATAAAATTATAAATCTAGGGCAGCTAATTAACATAAGGATTTTGGTAGTTCCACTTTTTTTCAACATCCGTAGCATCCTTTAATTATTTGATATTTATCTTCCAGGACGAGGCTTGGTTGGACATAGCAAAACTAAGCCCATACAGGAACTTGGTTGAGCCTCTAGGTTCCACCACAACCCAGCCTTCTGGCCTATATCCAATGCAACCATAAATTTCATATTGATACCATAAGCTATATTGGCCTAGCTTGACTGCTAAACCAAACTAGTCTTCTTAGTAACAAATAAGAATAAAGTGTTTCAATTTTTCTAATTTCTTTAGATACTACGTATAGTCCCAAAAGATTAAAAAAAAAAAAAAAAAAATTGGGGGGGTGGGGGTTGGGGGGAAGAATGTTTTGTGAAACAATAAAATATGCATCGAAACTACTTGTGTCGTCAACCGACTGAACTCATACATTAATACATCTTTATGTATATCAAATCCAACAACTATTAATTCCATGATATCTTACTCGTTTTGCACCAGCCTGAACACAAAATATAGAAAGAATTCCAGTGCCACAGCCAACATCTACTACAACCTGAAACATAATATTTGAAGATTTAGAATACTCATACTCAATTTTACATTTAGATGTGAATTTATATTACTTCTACCAAAACTGAAGCTAGATTTGAGCTAAGTGGGATAAGCTCGGTGTTCTAAAAATCCCCGCCTAGGTGTGGCGCCTCGCCTAGGCGCTAGGCCTCCCTTTGGCCTCGCCTAGGCCCAAGGCGGAAAAAAAATCCCTCCAGGAAATTAGGCGGCGTCTAGGCGGAAAAGTTTTTTTTTAATAACTACGCAAACCAGATCTTAATAAATTTATTTTTATAATGATTTACCATATTCATAATACAAGTTGTAGCATATCAAATCACAACAAGAAGTGAACAATATCAAGTCAAAATGGATAATTTTTTTATAGTTGTAATTTTTTGAACTTGTACCAATTTCAAATTATATAAATGATACATTTGTAATATTTAGTTTAATTCAATATAATTCTTAAATTTATGTTTAGTTTCTTAAGTTTCAATATTGAATTAAATTCTTGAAATTTTAAATTTTATTATTTAATAGCAATCTTGTTTATGAATAAAATTAATACGTTAAAAATATGTTTGAACTTTTAACAATTGCATGTTTGTGTTTGAACTTTGACATTAGCAATATGGATGTGTTTGAACTTTAAGCAAAAGACTTTATTGTCTTTATTATAGATTGTTTTGCTTTATATTATTGTTGTGCTTGGATAAATGTAAGATAAAATATTAAAATTGGCTTAAAATAAAAAATCCCGCCTAGGCCCAAATAGGGATTTCACACATCCTTAACTGGTCTATCTCCCAAATTCTAATTACAATTTTTTTCTATTTAGGCATCTTCTTGCACTGAGATGGTTCCAAAAAAATTACAAAGTAGCAAAGGACTCCAATAAAAGCCTCCCAAGGATTTAGAGATATTTGCCTCCCCAAGGATTTGAAGATACTTGCTACATGGTCCACCGATGAAACTTTCGTAATGTCAATGGAATTTAATAGCACCAGAAGATCCTTTTTTCCAACCACTTACAGATAATGCTAACAAATAATTTTCTGCAAAATCATTCGTAACATTAAGTTAGTAAGTTTCCAGATAAGATGAGCTTACAAATTTTCGGGACTGTTTAGTTGCAATTATAATGATTATAATAGATGTATGCACATAAAGAACGACATGTAAAATGTTGCACTTCTAGTGTTCATATGTGGAAATCTAAGAAAACATTGATGAGGCACAATAAAAGACAATATAACTAACTTAGATGAATAGGAGTTATTAACCAACAACAAGAAGTTTCTCTAAACGAGCAACAATATGTTTTCCATAAGTGTATTTCTTCAGTGCATTCAAAATTTGAAAAATGGAGCACAAGCATACAGAAATATATATAGCAGATGAACAGCTCTGTTCTTAACTACTCAACAGACAACATAATTACAGTGAGTAATCCCAGTTTCAAAACAGCTCTGTTCTTAACTACATATTCATCCATCCTACACAAAAGAAACAATGTGAATAATACACCATGAAAGCTCAAAGACAAAACAATGTGAATAATACACCATGAAAGCTCAAAGAAAAAACTATAAGTAACCGCCCTAAAATACAAACCCAGATACAATATTTCAGAAAATTTCAGAACAGGCCTAAACTACAAACCCAAATACAAAGAACAGAGACTTAAATAGTAAAAACCCAATACAGAAAAATCCAATACAAATCGTGGTGAACAGAATAACAATCGTGGTGAAAAAAAACCCAATGAAAAAAACCCAAATAACAAAGAGACTTAAAGGGTTCAAATAAAACCTAGAAATCAGACTAACAAAACCCAAAAAGAGTCAATGGATGAATTGCATCAAATCTTCAACCAATAAAATTTTAATGGAGGAAAATAGTTAAACCCATACCGAATCGAAGTCGATTTCAAGGAGGTAGAAGCTGATTCTGTGTAAATTAAGGAAGTCGAGATCGTTGTTGAATCAAGGAAGTCGAGATCCAACTTCGAGCTCGGGTTGCTTTGGTCATCCGGAAGTCGATTTCTCTATTCCCTTTCTTTCTCTTCGCGATGGATTTCTCTTCGATTTTGCAGCAGTTGGGCGAGAAGGGAATGGAATTCTTCTGATCGATTTCTCTATCTCTTCGCTTTGTGTCTATTGTATTATAACTGAGCGAGGAGAGAGAGATAAAAAGCCGGATTTTTAAAAGGAATGCTCTTTAAGGGCAGAATACTCTTTAACGAGAATGCTTCTGATCGGGGCTCTATATATATAATGTGCACGAGCTATCTCGGGAAATGTGATGGCTATATCGTTGTTATGGATAAGCTGAAAATGATTAAAATAAACAAAAGGCAACACGTACACCGCCTTTTTTGTCTTGATTATCTTAAAAGTAAAGATACATTAATTGCATGAAATCCCATTTTCTAACTCTAAACGGCGGTTTAGATCATGTATTTGGGTGTTATTATTAATCAGCTTGTTCGTTAGAAGTAATCAAAAGCCACAAGTGTCAATTTTGTTTAGCAACCAAGCAGGGCCGGGCCCTGAGTTTTGAAGGGCCCAAAGCCGATAACAAAAAAAGAAGTTTTTTGTGAATTGCTATTAAGATAGGCATAAAAAAATAAAAAAAAATTCCTAAACAAAAGAGCATCAATATGAAAGAATACCAAATATAATAATTCTCCTTTTGTTTCTTACTACCAAAAAATTTATGTGACTGTTCAACCACACCTCTCCTTTTGTTTCTTACTATCAAAAAATTTATCGAATGAACCCGCTTGAGATTGAACTAATTCATCCACTTTTTTCTTTCTTTTTCTTTTTTCAGATCCAGACATATACTTTTTAGGAGTCATGGTAAATTAAAATTTAAAAATTTATAAAATTCCAACATAATCTCGTGATTATCTAAAAATTAATTACCAAATAGGGTCTCCTTTATTAAAGTCTAACACTACTCCCAAATAATTAAAAAAACCCAAAAAACTGAATTTGATGATGAACCCCCGGGTACATAATAATTAAACTTATTTAAACTGTGAGACCCCAGATTTTATCAATAAAGATTTAAATTTTGTCGAAATAATTTTTTAATATTATGGTGTGAATTTGAGATAATATTATAGTTGTGGGTAGTATTTATAAATTTTGCAAAGTATGCAAGTGGTTATATTATATTCGATTAATCGGTGAGAATATTCTGGTTTAGTTAGGAATATTCGCATAACTACCAATCATTGGTGGACCCCATAATGTAATTATCATTCGGATCGAGAAAACGACAAAAATATTTTATCAAATAACTGCGGAAGTTTTACCGTTGATCATTGTTGAACTACTCTAAGTAGTAAAAGTACAATGAATACGCATGTGTGTGGTTATAAGAAAGACACCAGTATTGATTATCGACGCTTATGTAAGTTTCACCGGTTTGATTACATTATCATCGATTAATAATATGAATTATTATAAGCGATAATGACGCGTTTTGTTTTATTCGTATTATTAACGTAATAAAATGTAAACATCTTTTTATATAAAATGTAATACTTTATTATTAAAGTTATTCTATAAATAGAATATATTATATTTTATTACGATAGTAGTGTTGCGTAGTGTTTTGATAAGATTTTGCGTAGTGTTGCGTAGTGTTTCAGATAAGAAATGTTTTTATATAAATAGAATATATTATATTTTATTTAAAAGATTTTGCTTTAAATATGGACCGTCGATTAAAGTAAATCAATCTTGACCGCTCATAGATTAATTACTACGCATTCTATTTTCCTATAAATAAGCTCATTCCTTCATTATTTTCTTATTTAATTCACCTAAACTCTACAGAGAGAAATTATAGAGAGAAGTTTATAGAGAGAAAGAAGAAGAGATTCTGCACTTCACTACTTTGATATCCAAGTTGTCTTTTACTAGTAAGTGATATTATTTGTTGTAATTCAAGTAAGTGTGTTATTCTTTCTTATTCACGAAGAGAACTTCGTTATTCCATTCATTATTATTACATTGGAATAACTCGTAAAAAAGTGGTATACCCTATACATAACTTTGTATATATGGCACCCTATACTTGGTGAAATCCTTATATTATTCCATTCTTATTTATTCATTGGAATAACTCAGATCACGCTGGAATCCCTATACTTGGTGATCTTCTTCTTCGTTATTCCATTCTTTATTATTCATTTGGAATATCCACGTACGTGTTTTTGGGAATTCGGTTCCATTGTTTATTATTCCGCATTTATTATTCTCGTTGGAATATCCTCGTCTCGTGTGTTTTACACGGACTTGGTTCCATTGTTTATTATTCAAAGATTTATTATTCTGTTGGATCATCCCGCTTGTGAATTTCAATTTGAACGGTTCCGTTATTATTATTCTATCGAATAACTCGTTTACATGCTCTGCCAAGCACCGCATGCATGGTGATTTCTTTTGTTATTCCATTCTTTATTATACCCGGGTTGGTTAAAACTTTGACTTCTATACTCCATGAAATTAGTAGAATATCCTCGATATTTGCGTTTCATCCAAAGATCTTTTCATGGAAATATTCTTCCGATCATTCTTGAATTTTACTCTACAAAACAAAGATCTTGTTGACAATTTGGACGTTATTAATTCTTGGATAAAATAATTCTTGAACTTGTTTTATTGAATTATTATGTCATCATCATCATCCTCATGTTATATTATGTTATCTTTGGCTTACGGCATGATAGATGTAATTTAACTTAGTATGATTATGCACTGGGGATCATCTCAGATAATAACGTGGCATTGATATAAATGATGTGACAAAAGTCCTCAAAGGGCTGTGAATGCAATGATGGATAGTTTTTGGTATGATTATGACTGGGTGATTCGGTAAGATAGTCACGACCATTGATAATTTGATGAAAATTCTTGACCGCAGTAAGGGATGATTAGATATTGTGGTTTATTCATTAAACCGAGTCTTAGTGATAAAAAATTGATGAAAACCTTTTAAAACCTAAAAGATAGTAGATTTTATTCTCTACTTGACTCTTTTAATGGATCAGATATTCCACCGCAGCTTAAACCGGTTGTCTATTGTATTTTATCGGTTTAACATCGTTGAAGGCTAATGATAATTTATTCGCATTATCTTAGTCATAATATTTCTTCTTTGGGCTAGTTGAGCTCACCCTTTCTTTCACCGTTTCTTGTGAAATGAGAAACATATTTGGGATTTAGTCGGGAACTCCGAGTAATGGTCGCAGGAGGATAGCATTAGTAGTCCTCACTATTCCGTGAAATAGTGTGATAATAGTTGTAATGAGGACCTTTTCGAGTTTGTATAATATCTAGTAGATAATATTTGTATTCAAACTCACGATTTTATGTCGTATTGACACTTACGCTTAGGTTAAGTAAGTCAGATTTGAATTTATGTACCACGTATAGTGGACCCAAGATGGGTGACGTATACCTAATTTTGGAAATCACATAAACCTGCTTTTGTACAAATTATAGATTTATATGTTTTAAATATGTAGAATATTACAATAATCATGATATCCCTTATCCCTATTTATGTTTGCTAATATGAGTAATATTCAATCAAAAGGCATCGAGCCACCGAAGCATTAATTCAACTCTGAGAGACTTAAAGGACGCAAAGAACCTCGGATTACCATAAATCTCATAAACAAAACAATTAATTTCAAAACAAAATAATTAATTTCAAAACCCTAAAAAATAGAATTAATACCTAACATAAATAGTAATGAAGGATCAAGGAGGCGAAGTCCTCCGGAGAAGCTCAATTGATTATTTGCTTTTTTGATTAATTGATTTGTGTGAAGGAGATGAACTATTTGTGTGAAGACTATTTTGTAATTCAGATGAAGGAGAGTAGGAGACGAACGTCACCACCTCGGATTAATTATTTGCTTTAATATTTAAGTAATAAAACTATAAAAGGAAGATAATATTTAAGGGGCCCTAAAAAAATTTAGGCCTAAAGTCCAAGCACTTTGGGCTTTAATTTCGTGGTAAAATCTTGCATCCAAGGCTAAGCTAACAGGTCAAAGGAAAAGTTTATGTCCACTAAAATAACAGATCAGACAGCAGACGAATATAATGTATAATATAATATATATATATATATATATATATAAATATATATATGATAATGATTCATAACACTTATAGTAACGGACGGACGTTGATTTTTAATTTATAATTATGGTCATCATTTTTAATATTTTTAATGGTATAAATAGTATATACTCTATAAAAATTCATAACATGGATGATTTCCGAATACATATATATTTATCTTATGCTAAAATGACCGACCTAGATGTAGCATCTCTTTCCGCCTATTACAACTTGGAAAATGAAATTGAACTCACTCTTAATCAAATACATTTCCGAGAAGCAATTACCAAATCCGTAGTTGATATTATAATATCTTTGCAATATTAATTACAGTGAAGAGTTGTGCATCAAACCAAGGGTTATCACATTCAAATAAAATACTAAAAGAAAAGGAAAACTCCCACTACTTAATTTAGAATGAGAAATGTTTATAATTAAAATCTTGGAAATAAATGTTAGTGCATGAAAAGGAGATTAATTAGTAGTACTCCATTCAAATATGTAAATGTTAGTGCATTCGACAAGACCAGCCAAAACGGATGGATATCATAGTAGTAGTAGTAGTAGTAGTAGATAGATATAATACTAATAAATTGAGTGGGAATGTGACAAAGGAGGAAAGATATTGGAGATGGGAGTACGTAAGACATGCCCAACTTCCTAATAATTGAACAATTATTACCATATTTTCTTCCCTATACCCAACTCCTACGTGTATATATATATTTCCAACTCTAATAAGTTTATTCCATTCCCACCACCACAAGTCCAGAACTAAGCTCTAGTTTTCTGGAACTGAGTTTCGTCATAACTTTAGCATGCATATATAACCAAAGACATATTTCTTATCTATGAAAGGATAGTTAAGTACAACTAAAGTACTATAATAAAAAGAATTGTTAAATTCACAACAGAAATTGTTATTTCCACAACAAAAATGTTGCTATAGATCTTATAATGACGGTTTTTACACATCTACAACAACACTTTTGTTATGAAAATAACAATAAGTGTTGTGGATTTAACAATTACCTAAAATTAATATAACACCATTAGGAAAACAAGGTAAATCAAACCAAAATAATGCAAAAAAACAAGGGGAAAATAATCATCATAATAATAAAAATACTATTTTTTGTCCCGTGATAGCATCAGTCTGAACTCTGAACATCAATCAACTAGCACGATTTAGCATCCGCAACAGTAAGAAGCTCTCAAAACATAACAGAGCTCACTTCAAAATATTTTTACATTTTTTTACCTTTCGTATTTAATCTCTGCTTCCTGACGATTCGCAATAAAAAGCTGCAAAACCCCATAAATTCATTCTCCGGAACTGTTACACATGCAGTTTGGTTTTTAAGGTAAATTCTGCAAAGACTGCACAACAGGTGAATATCATCCAAGATTCACTCTAGAAGCAGCAAACGTGAAGTTCGTAGGATCATCGCAATACGGACTCTTTGACAAAAGAACGACCACCTGATCTGTTGGAGAAGAGGTCAATGTGAGGATATAACTAGTTCGCTGAAAATAACAGAGTTACTCTGTAAAATGCAAGGGTGAAAATGACATGCTTTGACTCACGCATATTCTAGATGGATGTTCATGAACCGACAGTTCTCTTTGCTTTGAGATAATGTTACGGAGCCTTCAATTTGTTGATCTTGCTCCACTTCTATTGGTTCATAGAAGTAGATCAACGTCTGCAAAATTAAGTGGCTAAATAAGCGGTCACAACAAATCACAAGCATGTGATAACAACATTTGACTTCATACATAACAAGCAGAAGGAGCTATGCAGTGTAAAAAGAGTATTAAAAAAAATCAAAAAAGACAAATCAAGTAGATGATAATATATATAATTCCATTAATAATTAATAACACTAAACAATGTAAAGTAGCTCACCAGTTCTGTTGCCCAAAAGTATCTCCCCTATTACAGTCAATCAGCACAGATGAGAAAAGACTAATATTAAGGTTTTAAGGACTTTTTGTATTACCACTTGTGCAAGCTAACATGGCTAGAAAAACAAAAACCAAATTTCTGCACAATAACAGGCGTAATGGTTCACTTTTTAGTTCATGGCCAGTCCATGTCCACAGCAGGACAAAACACAATATTACACCAAGGAGTTAGTAAAAGTATTTCCCTTGTTACAGTCGATCAGTGCAGATGCAAAAAGACTAATATTAAGGTTTAAGGACGTTTTTGTATTACCACTTGTGACTTTCAAATACAGCACACCAGTAAACGACAAATAAGTTGTTTCATTTTTATTTAAAATCAGGAGAGACAGAAGGATTAAGTATGAGCTTATGGTTCAGTTGCAACAAAAGGAAAAGGGAGCAAAACACTGAAAGCTGAAAAAATACATGTATCATACTTGCTGCCAATGTGTCGGTGGATCCTCAGGTGCGGTCGAAAGAACAAGTGCTTCATTGGGATTGGCACGCTTTCTTCTCTGACTACCTTCAAAAGGATGATTGTTGGAAGAGTGTAAGGATGGTTCATCACTATTGACAGGGAATAATGCAGGGCCACTGAATTCGACATCGAACCAGAAAGCAAACCCATTAAATGGAGCTGAAAACCAAAACAAACATTAGAACAGATACAACCTTGACCGAATAATGTCTAGATTACAAAAGTAGCAAATACTATGATAAAATATTTTTTAAAAAAAAGAAAAAGAAAGAATGTCAATTGCACGTGATCATGTACTAACTCAGAGCAGAAAATCATATTTATGGAATGAAGTGTAATAAAAGAGGTGGACAATGCATCAGGGAGAGGGTGAAAGTATTTTTGGCAATATTATTTATAGCAGGTAAGAGGTTCAACGTGGTATCAATTGGATAGGCGTGTGCTAATGTAGTTGATCACCTTGGACTCAGTTTTAGAAAATCTGCTGTGGCACGAGCACTTAACCTAACTGGCTATCAACCTTAGTATGTGAGCACACATAAAAATGAGGGAGTGGGGTTGGGAGCAATTTTACCTCGCATCATTGACTGAAATTTGAAACTTGTTGTAACAGATTCTAGTTCTTGAATAGTAATTGTATAGCAGTCCACGTGCTTTACCTGTCATTTAATCAAAAATTAATTTTAGCAAAGCAGGTGAACCATCAAAGAACTCTATTTGCTTAAAACTTCTATGAACCATTTATATCCTCAAAACACGGTGAATCTCCCACAGAGCTAATAATGAGAGGACTAACCACATGTGACCATGTCAAAACATTTTCACCAGTGATCGTCTCCACAGATGGCTCTTCAAATGCACACTGTTTTGCTAATGGCAGCATAGCAGACACTGTGATTCGTAGAAGACGTGAAATTCAAGATATATATGATCAGAAACTAATGATGAAAAGCAAAAAGGACTACATCATAAATGATGAGTTCATCAATATGGAAGTACTTAGATCACAAAATAAGAGACAACAAAGGAGATGATTACATGATAGACGGGGTGGTTTTTAGAAACATTGATTAAGCATAGCACAAGTCATTTAAACCAAAAAAAAACTAATAGAAACACAAAATAATTCAGTCCTAGGGACCAAGAGAGATGGCAAATTTATCATGATTCATGAAACCCCACCAAAGCGCCTTGCTTGGTCTCAGGGCCAGCTACTTCAATCTGGGGTACACCTTGTTCGCTTAGGCTCGGGACTCGAGGAGTGGCCTAAGCATCCCTCATTGTATTTCTTTTCTAACTGATTGGGAATTATTGAAAGTTTAGGAACTATTAAAAGTATTTCTTTTCTAACTGATTGGGAATTATTAAAAGTTGATTGGAGTTTAAATTGCAAATAAACTGTAGTGACTATGTCACCAAAACTGCTACCCTCCAAAGCTCCCAACCGAATCCCTAAGAGGAGAAGAAAATGCCCTAAGTATTGATATGTTACATGTGGAACTGAATGCCACATGAAATCCCCAACAGCAAGGTTGAGGACTCGAGTATGACTGACAATTAATGTAATCCAGATGTCCAACAGCCAAAGAATAGATGAAATAACATGTGATAGAACAAGCTGCAAGCATCATCAAAGATTTTTAATTGGTTAGGCACAATAATCAATTAATGAAAGGCAAAACAGCTTTCCCACTCTGTGATAGACAACTAATTATAATCATAATAAATAACGCTTGTCAATTTCATGGGTGTACTCACTATCAATTCCATAGACATTGCGCCAAAAATCAATGCTTTCACTATATCTGTCAGGATGCGTGACAGGTGCCATGTACAACTGCAGGCAGAACAAAATAAAATATTCCACCAGCACCATTTCAGTTGCATAAGATTAGTGTTAGATATACTATGACAGTTAATAGAGTGAAATTCCATCTACAAGAGATTGGCTTCATTAAATACTTGAGTTAAGAGTTCAGCAAGTAGTATTATGCTAATAATTGAACCCTTGATTACTGCTTCAGGACTTCTTCACTGTCGTTACTTTGAAAATTATAACAAGCTCCATGTTGCAACAAGTCAAAGTAACAACAACAACAAAAGAAGAATCGATACCGTCGCATTTGAAGGAAGAATAAGACCTCCAGGTTTCAGCCAGCGGTCTCTAGCTGTAATGACGCTCCCCAGCATGCTCTGCAAGATAAGGGCAATCAAGATACACAATAGAGAAGAGATCAACAATGAGAGCAGTTATAACTGATGGTGGATTATAAAATCTTAAAATATAGAAACAAACTTCAGTACGCAATCATGCCCAGAGTATAATAATTACCTCGTACAAAAGCATGTAACCCATCCACTCTGAAATTATAACATCAACCTCTTCATCTATTTCAACATCCTGCAGTGACAAGGTTATGCAACTATCTAGATTGTAAATTACTAACAATGAAAACTTATTAACTCTTTCTGGAGCATTAAAAATATATTGGCTTGCTCAGACAAGTCTACCTCAACGCGTCCATGTAAAACAATGATAGTTTCAGATAAATTATTTGCCTTCACAACTTCATTTGCCTAATAAAACATTTTCAGATAATCAATATCATTCAAATGTACTCAAAGAAAGAAATAAGATGGAAGAAAGGGAAAATAGTAATTAGTGAACGATGTGTTATAATGTGTGTTGTAACGCCAGGGGGGGCACAATATTTCACATTCTCTCTAACTTAGAAAGCATTGTCACTTCTGAAACAATGATAGTTTAAAGTTAAAATCAGTGATACGCAACAATGCCTAGACTTTAAAAAGACCACAAAGATCAGAGAACGCCAAGATTTAGCATCTTGTTAGCTAATAAAATATGAATTCTTAAACAACTTACATGCATCGCAATCTCACTGGCATCCACAGCATATACCTGATAAAAACCATTTGTCCAGAAGGGGGAAAATGTTAAGATATGGACCAAAACTGGTTAATTAGGAAAATATGAAATTGCCTTAGATGACACATACTCAAATCCCTTTCATGCACTAAAACAAGGCAACCATCAAGGCATCAACCACGAAAAGAATGACGTTATAATCTGTATTTCGGTTGTTACCCACTTCACAAAGATTATCGGATGGAGGTAGCAGAAGACTGCTATCCTGCTTTCCAATATGTTACAAAAGTTTTTTCAACTTAATTCTGTAAAAATTTCATTCTTAATCAATACCCAACCATAAAATTATAAATCTAGGGCAGCTAATTAACATAAGGATTTTGGTAGTTCCACTTTTTTTCAACATCCGTAGCATCCTTTAATTATTTGATATTTATCTTCCAGGACGAGGCTTGGTTGGACATAGCAAAACTAAGCCCATACAGGAACTTGGTTGAGCCTCTAGGTTCCACCACAACCCAGCCTTCTGGCCTATATCCAATGCAACCATAAATTTCATATTGATACCATAAGCTATATTGGCCTAGCTTGACTGCTAAACCAAACTAGTCTTCTTAGTAACAAATAAGAATAAAGTGTTTCAATTTTTCTAATTTCTTTAGATACTACGTATAGTCCCAAAAGATTAAAAAAAAAAAAATTGGGGGGGGGGGTGGGGGGAAGAATGTTTTGTGAAACAATAAAATATGCATCGAAACTACTTGTGTCGTCAACCGACTGAACTCATACATTAATACATCTTTATGTATATCAAATCCAACAACTATTAATTCCATGACATCTTACTCGTTTTGCACCAGCCTGAGCACAAAATATAGAAAGAATTCCAGTGCCACAGCCAACATCTACTACAACCTGAAACATAATATTTGAAGATTTAGAATACTCATACTCAATTTTACATTTAGATGTGAATTTATATTACTTCTACCAAAACTGAAGCTAGATTTGAGCTAAGTGGGATAAGCTCGGTGTTCTAAAAATCCCCGCCTAGGTGTGGCGCCTCGCCTAGGCGCTAGGCCTCCCTTTGGCCTCGCCTAGGCCCAAGGCGGCAAAAAAATCCCTCCAAGAAATTAGGCGGCGTCTAGGCGGAAAAGTTTTTTTTTAATAACTACGCAAACCAGATCTTAATAAATTTATTTTTATAATGATTTACCATATTCATAATACAAGTTGTAGCATATCAAATCACAACAAGAAGTGAACAATATCAAGTCAAAATGGATAATTTTATTATAGTTGTAATTTTTTGAACTTGTACCAACTTCAAATTATATAAATGATACATTTGTAATATTTAGTTTAATTCAATATAATTCTTAAATTTATGTTTAGTTTCTTAAGTTTCAATATTGAATTAAATTCTTGAAATTTTAAATTTTATTATTTAATAGCAATCTTGTTTATGAATAAAATTAATACGTTAAAAATATGTTTGAACTTTTAACAATTGCATGTTTGTGTTTGAACTTTGACATTAGCAATATGGATGTGTTTAAACTTTAAGCAAAAGACTTTATTGTCTTTATTATAGATTGTTTTGCTTTATATTATTGTTTTGCTTGGATAAATGTAAGATAAAATATTAAAATTGGCTTAGAATAAAAAATCCCGCCTAAGCCCTAGGCCTCCGGTCGCCCGCTTAGCGCCTTTTAGAACATTGGATAAGCTTAGAGTAGTAGAAAAAGAAATTGCCGAACCAATGTTTCTAAAACCAAAAACACATACTGACAACTGTAGTCTTACTTTGTCTTTGATATAATTCTGATGCTGCAAAATTGCGGTCCTATAAGTTTCAGTACGCACACGATCCTGTATACATCAAAACAATATTAGCAGATTCCTCAAGAATCCACAAAACAAATAGCAGAAGTGAAAGCAAAGGAAGCAAATGCATGCTGCATCCTGCTGCATACACAAATCAGTCAGGAAGTTTCAAACCCATAAGTCAACCCCACACCGCAACAGTTGTCACCAACAAATCAATTAATCCAATACAAATAAATAGACAACCCAATAAGGGGGTGTTCAGCAGTGACTTATTTTTTTAACTTATAAGTTGGTTTTTATGTCAGAAAAAATAAGTAACTATTTGTGAGTTATTTTAAAATAACTTATAAATCATTTTAAAATAAGTTAGTTTGACCAAATGTAATGTCTATTTTGGCCCTCTTTTTATTAATATCCTTTTTAATAATCTTTACATTATTTTAACTTATAAGTCATTGTCATTATGAGGCGCATTCATAACTTATTTTAACTTAATTTTTGACTTATAAATCAAATTGATGCCCACCACTTTTACTTATAAGTCAAACTTATATTTGAACTTATAAGTCATTTAAAATAAGTCGTTCCCTAAAAACCTCGAGCATTAACAAAGAAATAAAACCATCATTACAATCGTCGAGAGCGCCACAGAAAAATCAAGTCCGCCAGAAAAAACAGTAGATAAACAACTAAAAATGCAGTCTTGCAACACAGTATATATTACAGACATAAATATGTAGTATATTACTGAAAGTATAATTTTACCTTAATCATTTCTTCGTGAATACCAACGTGAGAGTAAGACTGAAAATAGGCCTTGTCGAATTCAGTACAAGGAGGCTGATTTTCTCTCTCTTGGTGCTCAGAAGAAACCCTAGTCCCAACTCGGTTGTCACGTGCCCTGCTGATGCGGCCGGGCTTTCTAAGTCGGTGATTAATAACACCCTGTTGCTGGTGATGATGGTAACCGTTACTCGACAGCCGGCCGTTCATTTCTTCCATCAGTTCTATCGTCGGCGACCACTTTACTATAGGAGAGAGTTAGCACTGAGCAGAGGGCGGCAAATTAGTAAAATAGACCTACACGGATTTAGCCCCAATTGAATTCAAAGTTCTAGTCTTCTAGACTTAGAAATTGATTAATATAATTTCACTTCGTTTGGCAAGGGTATAAAAGAAAAGAAATAGGATCTTTAACTATAGGGTAATAGGCAGGGTTAGATGTTTCTTCTTCTTCTTTTTCTTTTGACTAAATTACATAAATAATCCTAATAATACTCATTAGCCCTCTAATTTTGAAGTAACAGTCATTATTTTTTTAGTCTATGATATTTAACATTTATTAGTTGACCAATTAATATTTAAAATTATTTTTAATATAATATCTAATTATAATATTTAATTTATCCACTAAATATAAATTTATATATTATAATTTTTACTTAACTTAGTATAATTAACTAAATTATAAACTTGTGCAATAAATAAAATAAATATCAAAATAAAATATTTATTTTATCGAAAAATAAAGTCATATAATTTTTGTTAATTAAATTTCTCAAACATAAAAATTTACATTGATATATATTCAAATATTTTTTTGTAATTAAAAAGTAAAATTTTAATACCTATAAAAAGTATAAATTAACACAATAAAATTATAATTATTTTTCTAAATATTAAAACTTACGTAAAACAAACTTATTATTACAAAATGAATCTTATTATTCATATAAAAAAGTATTAAAATTAGATTAATTATTTGTTTTCATATATTAAACTAAACATAAGTTACATTTGAGCATAATTAAAATGACAAATGTTATTACTCAAAAAAATAAAATATATATTAAAAGAAAATCTTTTACTAGATAGAGGTATAATATGTAAGACCCCAACTTTTATAAATAAAGATGAATTTTATATAAATATTATTTTGAATATTATGGAATAAATTTGATATAATGTTATAGTTGTGGGTAATATTTATAAATTTTGCAAAAGTAAGCAAGTTGTTATAAAATATTCGTTCTATTGGGAAATATTCTTTTTTGTCGGGGAATATTTCATACGACTACCAATCATTGGTGGACCCCATTAATCAAGTATTGTCGTAGTTAGAAAACGACAAAATTATCTTTCTATAAAAATAACGACAGAGGTGTTACCGTTAAAACCGCTGAACTACCCCAGTAGTAAAAGTACAAAGAATGTCTGGCGTAGTTGTATAGTAATAAGACGATATCGATTATTGATGCTTACGTGAGAAGTCACTCAATTTATGCTCAATTATTCGCTACTGATAAAGACCACGATCATATCTCTTATATTATTGATTCAATTATTGTCATAAGATCATCTCATATAATATGTTATAAGATTAATCAATAATTGAGACGACAAGTTATAAATGATTAATAATTGTTGAAAGATTAAAAATGTGTTGATTAAAAATAAAATGATTTGTGGTAATATTTATTCAATCATTGATGTATATAAAATTACATTATATGAGACGTTTGTGGTATATTTGATTATTTTATAAAAATTATATGTATATCATCTAAGAGTCTCTTCGTCAATAGTAATTTACCTTCACAATAGTAATTACCTTTGTGAATAGTAATTACCTTCGTCAATAGTAATTACCTTTACCAGACGTCAAACCACTTGTCGTTTCACATTACAAAAGGCCGAACCACTTGTCGCTTCACATTACATTAAAAGGCCAAACCACTTTTCTTTTCACATCACCGGTCGTCCAAGCCACTTGCTTTTTTTCACTACGGTCTTAAGCTAGAAATCTTCTATAAATAGAAGTTTCAAGTGCTTCATTATTTTTCATTTAATTCATTCAAGCTTATAGAGAGAAAGTATAGAGAGAATAAGAGAGAAAGAAGAAGAGTATTTTGTTACTACACTACTGCAGATATTCAATCTTCTACTAAAAGTAAGGGTGTTATTTTTCTTATTCACGAAGAGAAGGCTGTTATTCCATCGCTTATTATTCCGTTGGAATAACTCAGATATCGTAGTTTACCCTATACTTGGTGACATTCTTCTATTTATCTCATTGGAACATCCTCAGATGTGTGTTTTACACCGGACCGGTTCCGTCTTTATTATTATTCTATCGAACATCCCGTCTCAGGTGTTTTACAATCGACCTGGTTCCGCTTCTTTATTATTATTCCATTGGAACATCCCGTCTGCAAGCGCTTTTACGCCGGACCGGGTTCCATTCTTTATTATTCATTGAATATCCCCGTCTGCATGCTTTTACCGACCGGGTTCCGTTATTTATTATTCCGTTGGAATAACTCGCTTGCGCTGATCTCATCGATGCATGGTGATTTCTTTTGTTATTCCATTCTTTATTATACCTAGTTGGTTAAAACTTTGACTTTATACTCCATGAAATTAGTGGAATATCCTCGATATTCAAGGCTTTATCCAAAGATCCTTTCATGAAAATATTCTTCTCAAGATTCTTGAATTTTACTCTACAAAGCAAAGATCACGTCGACAATTTGGATGTTATTGGTTCCTAGATAAATTAATTTTGAACTTGTTTTATTGAATATCATTGTCATCATCCCTCATGTTTATATTATGTTGAAAGTCATCACATGGCTGTCATAGTGTATAGATGGACTTGGTATGATTATTACGACTGCAGACTATTCTTATGTAATCACGACCGTAATGTTACAAATGATGTGGTAAAATCCTTAGTGGCCCGTAGTGCATTGATGGGACAGTTGTTGGCATGATCACGATTATTAATGAATACACAAATATTTCGGCCCGTAGCAGCATTGAATAATTGTGGTCGTGATACTAAAGAATATCCTTCGGGTCTGTAGTGCGAGGGTGATTCGATGATGTGGAATATTTATTAAAGTCGAGTCTCAACTATGGCGATGATGAAAACCTTTTAAAATCATAAAAGATAGTAGATTTTATTTTCTACTTGACTTTTTTAATGGATCTTTGGTTCACTGTAGTTAAACTTGATGTTTATTATATTTTATCGCTTTAATCGTCAGAAGCTAATGATAATTTATTCTCGCTTTATCTTAGTCATAATATTTCATCGAAGCTAGTTGAGCTCACCCTTTCTTTCACCGTTTCTCTTCGTGAAATGAGAATATAAATTTGGGGACGAGTCGGGGAACAGAGTAATGGTCCAGAGGATAAGATTAGTAGTCCTCACTATTACGTGAAATAGTGTGATAATAATTGTAATGAGGACTTTTTTGAGTTTGTATGATCTCTAAGAGACAATATTTGTATTCAAACTCACGATTTTACGTCAGATTGCATACTTTACGATTATATTAGTAATTTGTATTTAAATTCGCACTACGTATCCGACTACCCAAGATGGGTGATGATACCTAATTTTGGGGCCACATAATAAATATTATTATATTTTATTTTATTTAACATTGTACAAAAAACAACGCCTAATCAGATACTAAAAGAATGTAATCAAAATTATAAACATTCCAAATTTTGACATATAGTCAAGAAAATTTAACATATAAAAAACATAATATGAAGCTAAGAATTCAAATAATATTTGTTGTTGTTAAACACCAAAAACTAAATTATCAACATACTCAATCAATCTAATTTGAATAAATCCATTAATAATTTCATTTAAAAATTTTAATATTTGTATCACTTATCCAAAAATATGTGTTAATTAGACTAAATTAGTTTTTTATAAGTTATCAACAATTTAAATGAGATAGTCTTAATTACAAATAAAACTATAATTAAAATGTATTATATTAAAAGAGAATAATTAAACATATATATATATATATATATTATTTATACAAGGGTAAATATATAATTTTATCTATTTAGTCAACCCAAAAAACTTGTAGGGGTACTAATTGTTACTTAAAAATTTAGAGTGTTATTATGGTTATCTAGAGAGGGTGTCACTGTATTGTACTCTATTTTTTAGGACTTATATACTAATATACTACTACTATATGTGTCCCGTGCCTCCGGCACTGAATGGACGGTGAGATTTATCCCAAATTTTGGATCGCCCAGATGATTTATTGAGTGAACGAGAAATTCAAAATCATTTGTATTTTATTAGATAGATTGTAATTTTTAAAATGTAATACTCACTCCTTTTAAAAATGTGAATTTTCACAAAGAAAATTCATTTTCAAACATATCCACATCATTTAGATATTTACTAAAAATATATTAGTGACAATATGATATGATAGTACTCAATTTACCATAGACATAAGTAATGCTGTATTAGAAAATTTATGCCAAATAAAGAAAATACATCTAATACTTTTGCACAGATTCTTCAAGTCAAATAACTAGAGTAATGTTATGGATATAAATTATACATAAAAAATTTGTGCACAAACACTAAAAAAGAGAGAGAAAATAAGAATAGAATTAGACGTTTTACATATTTTTATTAGTATGTAATATATGAGTTGTACTCTACATGCACTATATGTGTGCAATTAAAAATATTTGGATAAGAGTACTAAATAAGTGAGAAAATAAAGATGATAAATGAAGTTAATATTAAAATAAAAGAATTACACAACTTCAAGAAAGAATTCCTTATAAATGACTAAATAAAATATTAAGAATTCCTTTAATAAAATAGAACTCTCGTAAATGACTAGATAAATATTAAGAATTAAAAAAACTCAAAGTATCCCCACTTACTGATTTAACAAAAGCATTTTAAAAATAAAATAAAAATCAAAGTATCCCCAACTTAATGATGTCAAAAATTGAGTGCAAATCTCAGGTTTAATTTGTGTGTCGGAAGTTGATATTAATGATGATGGTAGGTTGAAGTAAATTGTCATTTACATAAACAAAAGGGCAAGGGTAACTGAATAAGATGCCAACTGCCAAAAGCATATTCTGATGATGGAAACAAAAAGCCATTCATTCAACTAATCCATGTATCAAGCAAGTCTTTAAGAAAAAAGCTCGCATGCAAGGGTAAAGTTCTATTGCTCTCAGGGTGGTAAGGTTGGTTCAGTAATTAAAAAATCAACTAAATTCAATTCAAGAGGGGTATTAGGTGTCAGGAAATTAAAAATACCCCCTAGGCACACTAACAACTTTCTTGCTCGCACGCAAAATAACCTATACAAAAATTGATGACTAGTCTCTCTCTCTCTCTCTATCTATTCATCCTTGTCTTTAGAGGGAGGACTCAAATCCTATTTCTTCCCTCAACTAAGCCCGCATTATTTCATCTCAGCGTCCCCAAAAACGTCCCTGTTGCTTTTGCTCCTGCATTCTCCTGAGGATATAAAAGTCCATCATCAATTTCCAACCCCAGCATCAGCATGAATGAATATAAGCCTATCCTTACATATTTATCCAAATGAAAGTATACTAGTGGTATGTATCTTCTACTATAAACAAAAAAGTATACTAATTTTTTTTCCCTTCTTCCTTATCCTTTCTTTCTTAGTCAGCATTTGCATAAAGCAACTGACCATACTAAACATGCCAAAAAATTTAACTCAGGAGCAACTAAACAAACCTTCAGGTTGTTTCAAAATGAGAAATTGAAGGATTCGTGAAAGAGAAAGAAACTTTGCAAGTTTCCCCATAAGGAAAGCTCCATGCAAAATATATGCATCACAAGTAGCGCCCAAAAGTCATCAGCATCACATAAATATATAAATAGGAAAAGACTTACTTCTGATGCTCCTTGGAACGTTCAATGAACTCCTTCGCTATATCATGACCCTGATATGAAGCTAGAACAGGGCGGATATCAGCTGGTCTGTGTTGAGCAACATCTGCACCCAAACAAAGTAGCTGGTGAATTCAACATCATCACAGAAGTTGGACGTGAGGACTCTTTACTCATTATAAAGACAAGGAGAACATCCCATTCTGAATAATCAGGCAATAACTTACATTCAAGGAATGGAATAAGATCCAAAAGTGCTGTATCTTCTGCTTCCCCCTTCCATTGCTTTATTGGTACAGAATTTTCTGGCTGAAGGCTAGTTTCTAGTGCATTACCACTCACATAAAGAATCCTCGACAGATCTCTATTCAGCATTGAGAAATCCTGCAAGCAAAATTACATTTTCAAACATGATCCTCATTTATGCAAGTATTATTGAAAATGGTCATATATAAAAAGCATTCCCACTGAGCAAGCTTCAACCAATAGAACTACTACAGTAACAATTTTATTTTTTATTTTTTTAAGTACATACAGTAAGTTGATACCCCGACAAAATAATGAAATACCGAATCACAAAGAATAATTCATTTGACTGGCATCAAAATATTCCCTAAAACCAGAGATTTTCTTATTTTATTTTTGTAATTCATACTTATAACAAACGCATATATTATTCAAAAAGAATAATTCTCAACTAAAAAGATTAATTACTGTGTGCACCGTACTTTTCCTTGCAACAGGCACCAACTTCCAGTATTATAAGTTTTGCTATCAATATGAGGTTACAACTACGGAATAAAAGTGTGGTAAAAAGAAGTGAGGAACAGAAGTTGGGTATAACCAATAGACAGAAAGGGAATGCTGTAGCAATGGGAACTTATACTAAAAGAACAGATAAGTAATACCATAGCAAGTCAACATACTCGATAATGCTTCTGGTCTTGATATTTAGTTGCAGCTCTTGATAGCCTATACCTTATGCAGTGCTTAGGGTCCAATCTATCAACAGAAGGATCTACATACTGCAGATGTCCAACATGGCCATATAGGCATATACTGTCAGTAACACTTGAACCAGAAAATGGTAATACAGCATGGCAATAACTAAGATTTCATAGAATGATCAACATGACAACATACCATACTCAGCTGGTCAGCATACACTACGATCTCATAAAATTGGGCTAGATGTTCCAAGAAGGCATCAACGCCAGGTCTTTTGAATGTTCGCCAGCCTCTGTCACGCTTCATTCACACAAATTCACATATAGAGTAGACAAAAATAGAAGACATCAGAGAATGGAATCAATAAATTATGATAATCCATGGTTGATACACTAAGAAACTTTACCTTCCAATCAGAGTATATTAATGTCTCATTTAGATCTAGTACTAGTGTGAACATATGCTGCTCCATAGGGTGCAAATCTGGGAGAAGCTTATTTGAGGATGGTTCAGTAAACCCCTATAATAAAATAACTAATAAGATGGCCTGTCAACTGTTATCAAAACAAAAGGGCAACAAAAAAACAGAAATCTAAAAACCAAAATAATAACAATAATAATAATAATTTATAAATACAAATAAAATGATAATATGCATTAGATCTAGTACTCACTCGAACTTGTTCTTCAGTTGACCTCCTTAGGTCTATGTACAGCTCAAGTAATTTTGCAGGCACTGGAATTTATTTGACGTAAATCATAAGAAAAACTGATAGTATGAAAATTATGACAGTAAAAGCAACAATTAGACTTGGCGAACAATTAGAGTGACATTAGACGCAATACGCAATAGAAGACAACAAGCAAAAGGAAAATGCAAGAAAATAATGAATATAAGCAGCTAAAATTAATTATGCACCAAAAGAGGAACATTTTGAAGTTCATTCTTTTTTTATAGATAAAAGAAGAAAATTTTCCGAGAAAAGAAAATGGAACATAATGCTGATGGAGGCCACAAAGTCCTCTTAAAAGGAAATACAATAGAAAACAAGAATATAATGGAAAATTCATCCCAGATTCAATGGAGCACAGCTCTCCAGTCCCTATGTGAATTTGATAACACTAGTGTGCTTTTAAGTTGTCCCTTTTCAGGATAATGAAAGCACATACCACGTGCTCCCAAAAACATTTAAGATACCCATCAAGTGAGAGAGAGCCATTGCAACGTGTGCAATACATGCTTATCAAGTCGTCGTCTAGGCGATGACTAGGCGTCAAGTCGGTAAAGAATTCCAAGGCGGCAGGACAACTTGGTGGGAGATCAGATAGTCGAGCGCTCAGACGTTGACTCGGACGATTGTCGAGCGACTTGGACGATTATATTGGTAAGCGGTCGACTTGTTGGACCGGGTTTGGTCCGACCTGGAACTTAATTGGGTAAAAAAAAAACCTAAAGATCGATTGAACCTAATGGATCGCTCACTTCGGAACTTCAATTCATCAATCATCACATAGGGAGAAACGAAAAGAGGAAAACAGAGATTAAGACAGACCCAATCGATTGATCGATTACGTCGAGCAAACAGAGATTAAGACAGATTGGGTGAGTATTGACTATTGAGTACCTCAAGTCCTCGACTGACTCTGGCGAGCGAGTTCGACGACTTATAGGACACAAGTATGCTTTTCTTCTTCTTGTTTTCTTCTCTTCTTCACATCTTCTCTGCTCATTACTGTTGCTTGCTGCTAATTTTTTTTAATATGATAAGGTTCTGCTTTGTTGACTCATGACTGCTGCTGTTTGGTTTTGTTTATTCATTGGGAATTATTTTTGTTACCCACTACGTAGACCCACCAGTTAAAGAGGACATGTGACCCATGTTATTCTATTCAGGTAAATGATATTCAGGTAAATGAGACACGTGTTCTGTTAGCAAACTAAGCACTCAACACAAAGAATAATGCAGTATAACTATATATATATAGTAAACTACAACACGTAGTTTACATTAATATTATGTTATATGCATGATAAATAAAATTTAATATTATATATACAACACAATAAATTAGTATTATATTTTTTTTGTTATGTATTGTACTAATATTGTATATCATAATATATATTTCTTACTAATAATATAATATATTTTATTTACTAATACAGTAAAACCTCTATTTAAGAATAGTCATGGGACCAAACTATTTGTATTCTAATGGAGAGGTTATTACTAAATAGAGGTATTGGTACAAAATATTTTCCGAACACCTAAAAAAAATATCCACTTTAATAAAAATATCAATAATAACTCCCTAATAATTATTATTCAAAAATATTTATGCAAAAGTAGTCTTTTATAGTAAAATGTGGTCTTTTATAGGAAATATAATATTTTATAGGAAAATATAGTCCTTTATAGGAAATGTAGTCTTTTATAGGAAAATATAGTTCTTTATAGGAAATGTAGTCTTTTATATAAAATGTAGTCTTTTAAAATTAATATCGCTCTCTCTCTCATATATATTTATATATATATTAAATTATTATTATATAGAGGTATAGTTTCTTAATACTTGGGACTTAAAAAGTATATAACATATTACAATTTAGAGGTTATTCCTATTTATAACTTGCCCAAATTGGGACCAAATTTTTTATAATATTATAGAGGTTATTCTTACATGTAGTATTCTTAAATAAATGTTTTATCAGATTGTGATTTGATATGCTACAACCGCATTATGAATTTATGAATATGGTAAATTATTAGAAATATAAATATATGAATATTCATATAAATGTTAAATATATAGAATTTTATACGAATAAAATTTACATTGTTAAAGACTTTTCGACTTGTGAACGACTAGTCGGGCGCTTTGTCGACTATGGTTAAGCTCCCGGCTGTCGCCTCGCTTTGACTTGGCACCTTGATAACTATGGTGCAATATCCCCATCATGTGCAAAACTGTGGCATGTTTCATCATAATATTACCAATAATGACTTAGAAATGCCACCATATAATCAGGACTAACGTTCCTGAACATGATTCCATTACTACATTTCAACTTAGAATCCAATTTCAATAATATTATGAAAAAAACCTCATCTACGACACTAACACCATTGAAGTATAAAATAATCTTCTTCTTAAAAACACCATATCTTGGAACTATTAAATATTTCTCTGATATGCAAACATCTTTATGGAGAGGTAAAAGAATGACCTTTCTACTTTCTACACGAGTAGCTTAACATTTACAAATTCATCTCAACTATATATCTGAAGCAACTTGTTTTGACAGAGTATCATGAGCTATAAATAAACCACTGGACAGGAAAGAAGGATCATGTAGCATCAAAATGTAACAGAGATTAAAAAACTAAGTTGAGAATTTCATAGCATGAAAATTTCACCTGTAACTATAGCAGAATGTACCAGAGCTTGAAATTTCTGCGAAACAAATGGTAATCATGAAATTAACACCGGTAATATATGGTATCACAATAATAAGGTCTCGAATTTTCGAGCTCCATTCCATGTAAAGCCTGAGTTTCTTAGAAGGAAACAAAATAAGAACCTTAAACAAGGGTGTCCGCAAAAGTTAACTATAACGCTTAAAGAAACAAGTAAAACAAAATTTCTATTTTTGCTCAACAAGTCCCTTACAAAGTTATCATAACTACTACTTACAAAAAAAGGAAGAATATTAAATCCTAATAACATAAAGTACAAGCCACCGCGTAATCTGAACTGAACATTTATAATTTATAAAAGAAACTGAACTGAACATATAAATAAAATAGAAAAAAATAATCAAATATATTTAAGTCCCCAAATAAAAGGTTTACTCTAGTGCGAAGAGTATTACTTAGGTACAGTAAACAGTGATGCGATAAAAGTGAAAACAAGAGTTTCAAAAAAAAATTCTTTAGAATTGTTCCTGCATCAATATTAAGAAAAGACTGGAAGGAAAAAAAGTGACAAATTAATGTGGAACTGTGAATAGTGCTACTTCAGTTCCACAAAGTAATGAACTGATAAAAATCACCATAGTTACAATATCATGCAAGCGAATAACTAATGTTACAAAATGTCTTTGAGATTTGTTCATGCATTGACAAAGCTGTCCCTCTTACACCCAAGTTGACTGTTATACTTTCCTTGTGGGATGTTTACAAAATGTGTTGCCAACAAAACTCAGTATTCTAAAAGACGTTAGACAGACTTAGGCGGCAAATGAAGTTTTGACTTTTGAGCGGCCCACTTTCCGCCTGGCCTAGACGTTTTCCTAGGAGGGGTAGTTATATTGTTATTTTTTTATAGCTGTAGTAAAACTAAGTCATTCTTTTGTATTAATGATAAAATTAAGGTTATATTTTGTATAAACTGAGAGTTAAGGGATTAATTTAAAACATAGGCAAATTATGGGACCAAGTTAAATTGTGACAGAAATTTAGGGGACTTGGTAGTAGTTTTAACAAAATAAAAGGATAATACCATCCAATCTGTTAAAAGAAAATGTATCGCAACAACATTGGGCAGCGCCTAGTCAAACGTCTCTCTTGATTTAGAACACTAAAAAAACTTACGCAAGCAAAAAAAAATCTACTCCTTACTTAAGTTACCAGAAAAGACCAAACATATAACACCCCAGTCCCACATCGAAAGATATGAAAAAAATTTGTCTTTATATAAGGAATTAAGTACTACCACTCATGACCTTTTGGATAAGCATGTGGTGGGTTAAGATGACCCAAAAAGATATAATTGGGTCAGTGGTTTAAAGCTTTATTTGGATGGATTTGATTCGATTCGGACTTGGGATATGACCCAATATTTGTTCCGGACTCGGGATTTGACCCGAGTTGTTTCATATGATATCAGAGCCGACTCTCGAAAACTCGGGTCGGGCCATCTGATCGGGTTGCCAGAGATGGGGACACGAAGCCAGCCAATATTATCCCACAATGACTAGAGACTAGAGAGACAAAGATTTGTGGACTGCGTGTGTGATCGGTTCAAACGGGAACGTCAGAAATTTAAGTTGGGAAGTTTGTAATACCCCAGTCCCACATCGAAAGATATGAGAAAATTTTGTCTCTATAAAGAATTAAGTCACTACCAATTGTACCTCAGTCGTGACCTTTTAGATAAGCATGTGGTGGACTAAGATGACCCAAGAAGATACTATTGAGCTAGTGGTTTTAAGCCTTATTTGGATGAAGTTGATCGATTCGGACTTGGGATTTGACCCTGTTCCGGGCTAGGGATTTGACTCGGGTTGTTTCAAAACAACATTTCCTAGATTTCACCTTCTGTATATTTATATTTTTTTTATTTCTTTATTCAATTATGAGATCAGTCAAATGTGAAATTCTTGAGTGTTTACTTTCCCGTAAATGATGAATCCCACAATTCTTAATTTAATTAAAGTGATTACTCTACAAATTAGATGGATCATCTTGTTCTTTTAGAGATTACAAATAAAGTAGTTGGATCCCAAAATATTGTCCTTTATACTTATTATAGAGGGGGTTTGTTTTTCTTAAACTATGTCTCATGTTGTCCTTAACACTCAATTTGGGATGGAGGACTACTTTAAAAATGGAAATATCAATTTATAAATATCAATGTATAAACCTAAATGACCTTTTAATTGAAAATAGTTAACTTGCTTATCAGTTATCAATATAATATACTAAAAGTAGTGGGCTAGTGGCAGTTATCAACTAAAAGACGTATTTTAACCATTCATCCCTCTAGAAGTAGCTTTAATAATTCTGAAACATATCAAAACCTATTATTTTTTTACCTACTTTTTCATGAACAAAAATGGCTTCAGTCTAATCATAAAAATAATTTTCCAAGGTTTATTAAAATGATATGTAATCTTTAATAGATAGTTTCTGCCAAAAATCAAAATCAGTCGTGCACATTAAACTATGAGAAAATAGATAATAGACTCACATCGGAAGCAGATGCATCATCCTGGATGGTATAATTTGCAGATGCACGAAAAGCTTTAGTCTTCTCGTCAATCTCATCCAAACTATATACTGAAATATATATTTTTTTAAATTAATATTCTTCAGACGGAAATAGAAAGAGAATCATCTCATCTCACTTCTATTTTCTTACATGTCCTAGCAAGAAGTTTCCTTAATCAAATCATCCAAAATTTCACACTTAACCTAACACCATCGAACAACAAACAAGTCTAAAATATTTAAGCATATAATGATATAAATTGTTCTATGACATAGCAACAAAAAAGAGACTAGCTCGGGCCACACGCATGCATCCAAAGACAAGGTCTTTATAGCCTTTTCCTCTAAATTAACTGAATCTAACTTTTCTTAGAGAACAGAAAAAGGGGGTTAGTTTTACATGTCATAGGTATTATCAAGATAGTTGTTATCTTGGGATATAGACACAATAACTCATAAGTAGTTTTAGGAATGTCTTATGTTAGCATTTTGGTGATACAAAGAGATGTTCCGGTAAGAATTAACTAGCAAAAAAGAAATGCATGACTATTAAGTATTGTCTTTCTTTCCCACCCCACCCCTGGGCAACGCATTACACACTTCTTTCTCCCCTCCCTCCCCCCATTCCTCCCCAAGAGTGACAATTGGCAAGGGCATGTGCAGCACATGGTAACCATCGATTTGGTACGATTGTACGAAATTGAAAATGGGAAACGCTACCTATTGGTGAAATACAAAAGGTATAAACGTTCCCATACCACGATTCGGAACTCGGAAGGATAGTTTCCGTTCGCAAATCGCGAGCGGATAGAGTTCTTTGGTAACTCTTATGTGGCAGTTCAAGAGTCCCACACTAATGATAAAGAAAATGTTAAGCACATCACAGGGATAAGTAACATAATACTCAGACTCTCAGAGATGCTCCAGTGAGAACAAACAAGTATGGAAACACATAACTAAAGGAGGGGAAGGGATCGCACAGTGGGAGGGCAAATGGGGCCATTCCCAAACAGGCAAACACCACAGAAACCATTCTGAACAAAAAATTTAGCACAGAACAGACATGGAAGAGACGAGCTAATACAACTTTTCCCACTATCCAAAATTGAGAGTACAACTTTCCGTGTTGAGGGATCCCAAAACAAAAGTTCATTTTCAAATTGAATACTAAATAACATGCAAGTAAGTTTCATCTTGACTTGCCAATTTGGCAATTAGTAAAAGTAAAATTTTATCTGTCTACATGGCCCAGAGAAATTTACGCTTTTTTTTATTTACGTTGGGGGGGGGGGGGAATTCAACACAAAATGTTCAATTTTACACTAATATATTGACTTACAAATTTTCACTCCCATTTGGGTCACAAGTAGATAATATAGTCTATAACTATCTTTGTCCTTAGGATTATGGCTGCAGACCATTAAAATCCTGTTCTATCTTTTTCCTTGTAGGCATGCACTCATTAAATATTCTGTAGACCACCTGATGAATCACTCTCGAGTCCACTTCAAGTTTTTATTTTCTTCTTTTATTTGACACAAAATTATGCATAGGACAAAAAGATATGAGACCGTGAGAATATTCAAATGACTTCATCAAGGAGAAAGGGAATCTATTTTTCTTATAGTTATTTTTCAAAAACATATCAGGGATCTCGTTCTTCTAGTTTGTAATCCTTTTTCTCCTACATACAACAGATAAATAAATGAAATCTTAGTTAAATAAATCATCGTTAATGAACATTTTCCTCTAGTTTATAGCCCATCGACAGTTTGTTAAGTTGAATCCTTCTCTCCTTTTTCTTCTTTCTCTCCTCATTTCTTTTGAATCTAAACAAACTGTACAGAAGTCAGAATTGCTCATTTTTGCACAACATAACATGCCTTTGTCCTCCTATTCACATTATCAACTCAATTTAACCTTGCTTCTCTTCAAATTTAAGCATTCACACTTCAAGTAGGTTCAGATTTTCCTAACATTCCAAATATGTGATATCTCCACGTGATCCAAACAAATCACATTCAATTAAAAAAGAATCACATATGTCACAACTAAAGTTCAAATACAGAGTTCACAGTATGTATATATATAATATACTTATACATGGATATATATTGTCATTCACACACATGCTTAACAATTAGCATCATCAAAAGTTTCATTTCCTAATCACACTAACAGATAAACTCATACCATATGTGGCACAACCAGCAGTAGCAAGGCCTCCAGTTAAGGTAGCAATGAGGCCGTACTTTAGAAAATTCCATGGCTTCTTCTCAGCTCCGTTTGTTAGTGGGTGCGGAGGTGGCTCAGTGGGAGGCTGCGGCGCTTCATTGTTGAGAGTAGGCGAGGATGAGACAGTTGATTCTTTTGGAGGATTAGCGGTTACCGAAAACCATCGATTTTTATTTTTCTTCAAAATAGTTGAGAATAACTGAGCTCGAACTATTGTAGACATTACACTATAATTGGTGATTATTATTCTCACAAACACCTGCAGAAAGTGCAGAATTCATGAACTAAGTCGCAATGTATCAAAATATTACAAGAAAAATAAATGCATAGCCATAAATGGCACGAATTAAAGCATAAATTTTTGAATAAATTATCATCGAAACCTAATCTAGGAATTTGAAAGTGTAGGATGAATTATAATACCAGACACAAAGGTTTGCAACAAAAGGAGAGGGGAGAGAATCGCCTCTGAATGTGTGAGACGTGAAAAGGAAATTGAGAACGCACGGGAACTGGAATCAGTTATGGCCGAGGATGGAAGATTACTGATCGTCTCGTCGGAGATCAGACGAGTGTTTTTTGCTCCGAGAATGGAGTAGGGTTTTGTGAGGGATTTAGCGTGGCGCTTCTTTTTTTAACCGATCTTTTCTCCTTTTGGCTTTTTTTTTAATTTTTTTTTTTACAAAGTAATAATAATTAAATAAACCAAAATATATAAATTTGACTTTAAGGATGATCAAAATTCAAAATTATTGACTCAAATTTGTTATTTGTACTACCCGTGTAAAAATGAAAATCATATTTTATTGATTTGATTCATAAGAAAAGGATCTTTGATAGTTAATTTAAAAGAGTGTATATTAAGATTTATATATGATGAATTAGATCATATTTTTATAATTGTTAATAATTATTTAAAATTTAAAAATATTTTAATTTAAATTTTAAATAATAATAATCTTATAATTTATAATAGTATTATAATTTATAATAGTATGAGTATTTTCTTTAAACAGAATTTGAAAAGAAAATATGTGTAGGATAAAATTATTACTTATAATCCGTTTGTAAAAATCCGTTTGTAATATTCTTATAAAGTAATTAATATATGACAATGATAAACAATAGTTATAGGCTGAAAATCATATTTTATATATCACCAAATATATTCAAACATAATCATTTTCATATTTTGAGATTTATTATTATAAAATTATTATGTCAATTTATATATTTTAAATTGAGATGTTTGAATTGAGGAAGTGTTACATCTCGTTAGTCGATTAATACTCTTGTTATTTTATGAAAATAAGAAAAATAATATATATTATTCTCTTCATCCCATAATATATAATATTTTAAATTATTTATTATTTTATATAATTTAATAGATTACACTCTTTTCAAAATTATCTTCACATAAAATGTAGGTAAATATAATTGATAATATTTTTAAGATATCTATATAATAAAACACAACTCAATTCAAATTTTATCATTTGACAAACCACAACAACGGTTAAGATTTGATATCACTTAATCTAATGGCTCATGTTCCATCTTACACTAAAAAATATCCCGCCCAAATAAACTCCTTCTCTCTCCTGTTCACTGGTCCCCATTCATCTAACTTCTCTATTCCTTTCTCTTCCCTATTTCCCCAAAATCAAAACCCCAACTCTACCTCACTCCCTTTCTCTTTCCGATTTCTCCAACTCTTCCCAATCCAACGAAAGCAGCAATCTCCACCGCCAATAAAGAACTTCAATCCACGAAGAAGTGAGTTGTATTGGGTGAGCTCACTAACTCGGTTGTTGAATTGGATTTTGCTGATAAGACTCAGAATTCCGAAGCCGGTTCGCGGAAATGTTGCTCAGAAGTCGGTTCGCGAAAATGTGATTTTGCATCTCTGATCTATAAGCATCTTCGCTACTTGGAGAATTTTGCTGATTTATGTTGTTTTGTTCATCACAGTAAGGATTTGGGAGTTAAGGTACATACAAATAGATTTTTTTTTTCATGTTGTGAGTCAAGCTCTTCATTCATGATCACTATATAAGCGAGGTAAAGGGTCGGTGCAAACAAACAACACAGTTCTTCTTTTTCTCTATCTGATTTTATCTGTAAGACCCCAATTTTTATAAATAAAGATGAATTTTCTATAAATATTATTTTTGAATATTATGGAATAAATTTGATATAATGTTATAGTTGTGGGTAATATTTATAAATTTTGCAAAAGTAAGTGAAGTTGTTATAAAATATTCGTTTGGTCGGAGAATATTCTTTTTATCTGGGAATATTTAAATACGATTACTCAATCATTAAGTGGACCCTTATTAACAAGAAGTATTGTCGTAGTTAGAAAGCGACAAAATTATCTTTCTATAAAAATAATGGCGGATGTGTTACTGAATTAAAACCGTTGAACTACCCGGTAGTAAAAGTACAAATGAATGTCCAGCGTAGTTGTAAGAAGACACGATATTGATTATTGATGTTTACGTGAGAAGTCACTCATTTATGCTCAATTATTACTACAAAGAATTGCTTGCGATCATATCTCTTATATTATTGATTCAATTATTGTCACAAGATCATCCGTATAATATGTTATAGTATTAAATCAATAATTGAGACGATAAGTTATAAATGATTAATAATTGTTGAAAGATTAAATATGTGTTGATTAAAAATAAAATGATTTGTGGTAATATTTATTCAATCCTTGATGTATATAAAGAGTCTGTTATGAGACGTTTGTGGTAAGTTTGATTATTTTATGGGGGCCCATATGTCATCATCTAAGAGTCTCTTTGTCAATAGTAATTACCTTCGTCAATAGTAATTACCTTTGTGAATAGTAATTATCATCGTCAATAGTAATTACCTTTACCAGACGTCAAACCACTTGTCGTTTCATATTACAAGTGTAAGACCCCAAATTATTAATAAATAAAATTTATTTTCCTCTATTTATTATTTTGAAATAGTAAGGGTTGATTTGATTAATGTGGATAGTTATGGGTAAAATACGCAAATATTTGAATAAGCAAGTGGTTATAAAATATTCATTATCGTTTGGGAATATTCGTTTTGGTCGTGGAATATTAAAGACTGTCGGGGAATATTAAATGCGACGCCTTGATCTTTTTTGGGCCCCATAACGGAAAGCGATTGGATGAAAAAACGATAAATATAAGTTGTTTATAAATAGCGGCGTAGTTGTTACCAAATTATCATTGTTGGAATACCAATTGGTTAAAACACACTAATACGCTGGCGTTGTTGAGAAGTACACTGCGGTATTGCACCAATTATTGATTCTTACGTAAGAAGGCACTACTCAATAATTGTTACGATAATTCTTATTCAAATTATTTTATTGATTTAATAATCTTTGCGTTGATATTTTATATTATTGTTGTTTCAATAATTATCATTACACGGTATTTTTCATTATCGAAGCAATAATTCATATTATCCCGAATAATATTATTAGATAACATTATTGGCAATGTCTAGAAAGTTACATACAAGGAAGGTTTGGTCACCTAATCATTGCTGCCAAGAAGAAGAAATTCTTATTGGAAAGCCCTCTTTCCAGGAACCGCATCGGTTGTCAATATTGTGATTCTCGTAATATTATTTGTGAATAATTAATTATTGATTCATATGATGAGGAAAATATTGATTTTATGTGAATATAGATGGAGAAAATTTTTAATGTGACAATTGTTGAAAATTAATATTTTATCTTTTTACGATAAAATAATTCATTTAAATATATTATTTTAATAATATATTAATTGGTGATATTTTTACAACGAATGTGGGATATATGAGTATATCTGAGGAGGAAGAGTATTTTTGTTGCAATAAATGTTTAAAACATGTTAAACATGTCTGTGGACCCCATTTATCGATTGAAATTTGATTATAACTCAAAATCGTTCGTTTGTGGATTTTTGGTCAATTTCATTTGGAATTTGGAAAAACTTTCTTCCGCAAAGTTGTAGAGAATTGGATTTCTATAAAAACTCATGAGATTCAAATTTTCTGATAAAAGAGCTATTTATTATGAATTATTGAAGTTCAAGTTCAAATAATTGATTTTGAAAGTTTTAATTATTTATATCAACAAAAATATTTTTATTGTTTTGGTTGGCCCCATGTGTTGTAAAACATGCTGATTTTCAGAGTCTTGGTTGGTATAGGATATATATATATATAATATATTATTATTATATTAAATTTTTCGCTTTGGTGTTCAAGAAATTTCTATAAATAGGGTGCTTAGGTTAGAATTGAAAATCACACGTAAACCGAAGTTTTCTCTCTATATTATCGAGCGTATTCTTGTGAGTATTTTGAGTACTTTGAGTATTGCTATACGGCAAGTTCAAGTCATAGCCTTTATATCAGTGTTTCAACTAAGACTTGTCTTTCGAGGTAAAGGGATGTTATTTTCTTCTCAAATGATATTATTTCTTCAATATCATTATCTTTGAAATATTGGTTGGAACTTTTATCAAATTTGGAACTTTTTCATGTCAAGTTACTATTGGAGTTCTTATTCACGAGTTCTTATTCACGAGTACTATTCACGAAGCGTGAAGATGTTTTTTGTGAAATTTCTATCTTTTGGTGTTTGAGTTACTATTCACGTATACTGGTCTTATTCACGTATCGATTTACATTATTCACGAATCATTTACACTATTCACCTAAAAATGAAATTTCTTCTTTCATTCAAAATATCTATTCTCGGATACTAGCGATGATTGATCTCATGTTTTGATCATTCTTGAATTTTACACCATTATGATTATTTTTGAGGTATTGTTGGACATGGATAAAACAAAGTACGAATCCTTAATCCTTAATCCTTGTCATTTTGTTTCTTTGGATTCGTTTCTTTAAAATATTTTTCATCATCTTGATCTTAAATGATGATATTATGGAATATCTTTGGCCCAGAAAGGCAAAGATGAATGATTTCTGAAGAATATCTTTGCCCGTAGTGCAAAGATGATCAGTGTTTAGATGAACATGATTAATCGATGAATATCTTTGGCTCAGTAGTGCAAATATGAATATTTGATTCCAGATATATATTGATTGATGTTACGAGGATAAAATATCGACGATGAATTTTTAAATTCATATATAGAAGATAGTAGTTTGCATTCTCTACTTAACTCTTCTAATGAATTATTATTTCACTGCGAATATTGATTTAAAATTTGTTGTCTATTGTATTCTATTAGATTTTTTCCTGTTGAAGACTAACGATAATTTGTTGTATATTATCTTAGTCATAATATTTTTCTTGGGCTAGTTGAGCTCACCCTTTTCCTTTTTGTTCCATTTTTCTTCTCGTGAGGAGGCGAGAATGTAGCGAGTACTTAGTCTGGTAAAATGGAATGAAGGTTCTAGAGAGAGTTGTTTAGTAGTCCTCACCATTTTGTAAAATAATGTATCAATAATTATGATGGGGATTTATTTGCGTGTGGATATTGTCAGATGGCAATATTTGTATTTAAACTCACAGTTTATATGTTGTAATAATAAAGTTGTAGTTATTTCGTACCATGTATTTGGCGACTCGAATGGGTTGGATGGAATGGACCTATTTTGGGGCGCCACAACAAGCGTCGAACCACTTGTCGTTTCACATTACAAAGCGCCAAACCACTTTTCTTTTCACATCATCAAATCAAGCCACTTGCCTTTTCATATGGCGGCAAAAAGTTTAGAAAATTTCTATAAATAGAGGCCTAGTGCTTCATTATTTTCATTTAATTCATTCAAGCTATAGAAAGAGAAAGTATAGAGAGAATAAGAGAGAAGAAAGAAGAAGAGTATTTTGTTACTACACTATCTGCAAAGATTCAATCTCCTACCAAAAGTAAGGGTGTTATTCTTTCTTATTCATGAAGAGAACTGTTGTTATTCCATTGTTTATTATTCATTGGAATAACTTTGTATCATGTGGTTTATTCTATACTTGGTGACATTCTTCTATTATTCTATTGGAACATCACATCGTGTGTTTTACAAGGACTTAGTTCAATCTTTATTATTATTATTCGCTGAACATCACGCTTCATGTGTTTTTCTTGGGACTGGTTCCATTCTTTATTATTCATTGGAATATATCATCTCTACATGTTTTACGCCGGACTGGTTCCATTCTTTATTATTCTCATTTGAATATCTCGTCTCATGCATTTCTGTGGGACCGGTTCCGTTATTTATTATTCTGTTGAATAACTCGCTGTCTGGATCTATCGCATTTATGGTGATTTCTTTTGTTATTCCATTCTTTATTATACCCGGTTGGTTAAAACTTTGACTTATACTCCATGAAATTAGTGGAATATCCTTGATATTTGCGCTTCATCCAAATATCCTTTCATAAAAATATTCTTCTCAAAGATTCTTGAATTTTACTTTACAAAGAAGTATCATGTTGTGATTTGGATGTTATTGGTTCCTAGATAAATTAATTCTTGAACTTATTTTATTGAATATCATTGTCATCATCCTCATGTTTATATTATGTTGAAAGTCATCTCGTGGCTTTTGTAGTGCATAGATGGACTTGGTATGATTATAACCAGAGACTATTCGATTGTAATCACTTGGTAGTAATGTTACAAATGATGTGGTAAAAATCCTCGGTGTAACGTAGTGCATTGATGGGACGATTGTTGGCATGATCATAACCATTAATGAATACACAAATATTCTTGCCCGTAGTGCATGAATAATTGTGGTCGTGATACTAAAGAATATCCTTGGGTCGTAGTAAGTGCGGGGTGATTCGATGATGTGGAATATTTATTAAAGTGAGTCTCAAATTTATAGCGATGATGAAAAACCTTTTAAAATCATAAAAGATAGTAGATTTTATTTTCTACTTGACTCTTTTAATGGATTCTTTGGTTCATTGTAGTTAAACTTGATGTTTATTATATTTTATCGGTTTAATAATTGTTGAAAGCTAATGATAATTTATTCGCATTATCTTAGTCATAATATTTCTTCTTGAGCTAGTTGAGCTCACCCTTTCTTTCACCGTTCTCTTCGTGAAATGAGAGAATATGGCGGGACGAGTCGGGAACGAAGTAATGGTCCAGAGGATAGCATTAGTAGTCCATTACTATTTCGTGAAATAGTGTGATAATAATTGTAATGAGGACTCTTTTTGAGTTTGTATGATCTCTAGTATACAATATTTGTATTCAAACTCACGGTTTATGTCGTATTGCATACACGGCAGCTTATATTAGTAAGTTGTATTTAAATTACGTACCATGTATCGACTACCCAAGATGGGTGATGTATACCTAATTTTGGGGGCGCCACGGTTGGTATCGAGAGCTTAGGATATGATCCACCGGCTAAGATGTGAGAATAGTCTTTAGGAGGGAGAGAGGGAATACCTTCGCCAGTATATGACCTACCTAAGTTTATGTTTATTTTATTGGTCGGTGAGAATATATGGATAATATGTTATATGTCAATTAACCTTTTGTTTTGTGGCGATGTCTGAAAATGACATCCGAGAATGTTGAGAATAAGAATGGAGCCACAAAGCGATCGTTGATTCACCACATATCAATAATCGAGGATAATGTGCATCGAAGGCGACAATAAATCTCACGCAAATAACAACACCGACCAAATGATGAATGATCAAATGTTCAGAGGCTTTATCACGATTCATGCAACAATGAAAGTAGAGCGACTCTGTCCAAAACGTAGGTGGAAACGAAAAACTCTCGGCGGTCACCGCTAAAGCAGATTGTTGAGCGGGACCACTTTGGAGTTTAAGGGAGAGCAAAACCACTTCCTGGCGGAAGCATGGATAAAGCAGATTACAAGATATTTGATGTCTTGGGATGCTCCGAGGAGCAAAGGTTCCCTTTCACGCTTTTATGTTACGGAGAGGTGGACATTGGTGGGAATCCAGAAACGTACTCAACTTTGTCAGATGAAGATATCTTGGGAGAAGTTCGAAGAAGTACATTCAACGACAAATACTTTTCCGAAAGTATTCGCCACATGAAGGAGGTGGAGTTTATCAAGTTAGAACAAAACAATATGGACCGTGTCGCAATACAAGGCAAAATTTATGAGTTATCACGATTCGTCCCACTTGGTGGATAATGAAGAGAGAATGGCGCGAATGTTTTAAGAGGTTTGTTTAGGAGATACGTCAACATCTTATCTCTCATAAAGCGTGTTTGTATTCGGATGTTGTAAATAGGGCTCGATTAGTGGAGGAGCGATAACGAGTCAACGCAACTAAAAAAGAGAGCGGTAAGCAAAATTATAATACCGGTGAGTAGTCATCAAGCGGTGACAACAAGCGTGGAGGAATCAACGGGCGGATATGGTAACCACTTGGTGGTAATCGAGGCCAAAACAATAAGAATGGACATTTCAAGAAAAGGAGATTCAACAATGATGGAAAGACGTCAAGACCAAAGACCCGTTGTTAAGGAAGGAGAAAGACCACCTATCATATGTTTCAAATGCGGAGGAGAAGGACACATCGGTCCAAGCTGCGCTTATGCCAAGTCAAAGCATGTTATAATTGTGGAAGAGAAGGTCACTTAGCTCGATTTTTGTCATTTCATCAAGACAAATTAAAGCTAAGATGGAGGCACCAAAGTCAGTCGAGAAAAATTCAAAATCGGTAGTCTGCAAGGAGGCGTTTGTTGTGACCTCCCGGAGAAGCAAGGAACCCGAATGAGGTCATCACGGGTAAACTTATCATAAACTCTAATGAAGTCTATACTTTATTTGATACCGATTCTACCCATTCTTTTATTTCTCCTACTTGCGTTCATCGATTAAATTTGACTCAGGAGAAATTAGACTTTGACTTATCTGTGGAAACTCCGTTGGGAGAAACCTTCATTACATCCCTTTGTTTATAAGTCTTGTTTGGTTCAAATCTCCACCCTCACATTACTGTCGATCTTATTTCATTAAAAATACTTGCATTTGACGTGATTCTAGGGATTGATTGGTTAACTACTTATCATGCAAAAATTGATTATTTTCGTAAGGTTGTTAGCTTTCATATTCCTAACCAACCTATTATGCTAATTCAAGCGACCAAACCATTAAAATCAATCACGGTCATCTCAAGCCATAAAGCTATTCGTTTATTGAAAAATGGATGTCAAGCTTTCTTAGCTCATGTCACATGATTTAAACAAAAATAAATCGATTTTGAACGATATTTCTATTGTTAATAAATTTCCGACGTATTCAGAAGAACTTCCCTGCCTACCCCCCAGGGCGTGAAATTGAATTTTGTATCGACTTGAACCCAGAAGACAAAACCTATTTCCAAAGCCCCATATCGAATGGCTCTATTGAACTTCGGAGTTAAAGACCCAATGCATGAATTGTTAGACATTGGCTTTATTCGTCCTAGTACTTCTCCTTGGGTGCTCTCATTACTATTCGTGAAGAAGAAAGATGGGAGTATGCAACTTTGTATTGATTATCGGGAGTTGAATCATGTCACCATCAAAATAGGTATCCATTGCCACGTATTGATGACCTGTTTGACCCGATTCAAGGAGCCAAATTCTTTTCAAAGATTGATCTTCGTTAGGATATCACCAATTGAAGATTAGAACCCACGACATTCCAAAGACGACTTTCGAACTTCGATGCGGGCATTATGAATTCTAGTCATGTCCTTTGGATTGACTAATGCTCCTCGCCGCGCCTTCATGGATATGATGAACCGAGTATTCAAGGAATATTTGGATCACTTTGTGGTCGTCTTTATTGATGACTTCCTTATTTATTCCAAAAGCCGTGAAGATCATGAGCAACACTTGAGGTCGACACTCCAAAAGCTTCGTGAATATAAGCTTTATGCCAAGTTGAAGAAATGCGAGTTCGGCTTAAAAAGTAGCATTCCTTGGGCACGTGGTATCAAGTCATGGAATATCTCATTGACCCAAAGAAAGATTGAAGCTATTCAAAGTCGGGAACAACCTAAATCGATGGACCGGAAGATCGTAGCTTTCTCGGTTTATTTGGTTATTATCGGAGATTCGTGGAAGGATTTTCTCGAATCGCTACTCCATCGCCTCGGTGACTCGGGAAAGATACAAAGTTCGGTTGGGAGCGAAGAATGTGAGATGAGTTTTCAAGAACTCGAGAGAGACTTATTTCAAGACTATTCGACAATACCATCCGGCTCGGAGGTATTTGTCATCTACGATGATGCTTGAGCAAAGGTTGGGATGTGTTCTCATGCAACATGGAAAAGTTATAGCTTTATGCCTCATGACAACTCAAAGAATATGAGAGGAATTATCCTACTCACATGATCTAGAGTTGGCGGTTATTTGTCTTTGCACTTAAAATTTGGAGGCATTACTTGTATGGGGAGAAAGTGGAGATCTTTACGGATCATAAAAGCCTCAAATATTTCTTCACTCAAAAGGAACTCAACATGCGACAACGACGTTGGCTTGGCTGCTGAAAGATTAAGATCGTACCATCATACCATCCTCGAAAAGCGAATGTGGTAGCGACGATTGAGTAGAAGATCATATGCGCAAGCACGAAAGCGATATTGTCAACGTAAAGGCCCATTTGTGTGACTTGCAAAGAATGGAGATAGAGTTAAAGACTCAGGGGACGCGTGTGATGATAGCGAGTATCTGAGTAAAACCGACTTTAATCGATAAAGTTAAAGGCTGCTTCAAGCTATGCACTGGAGGTGATCGCATTATAAGGAAGAAAGTCAAGAAGGTCTTATCTTGGAAGCAAGAATCGATGAAGAAGGAATACTTGAGTCGACTCCGGACTTTGTGTTCTAACGACCACGATTTAAAGTATAATATCATGATGGAGGTGCACAACACACCATTTGCAATCCATCACAGGAGTACCAAAATGTATCATTGTGACGCCCCAAAATAGGTATACATCACCCATTACGAGTTGTCAATACATAAAATGCGAAACAACTACAACTTTATTATTACAACCAGAAAGCTGTGAGTTTGAATACAAATATTATCTTCAGACAATATCTATACTCAAATAAATCCTTATCACATTTATTGATACATTATTTTACAAAAATGGTGAGGACTACTAAACAATTCTTTCTAAAACCTTCATTCCATACCTCACTGCTTTCGCTTATATTCTCGCCTCACGAGAAGAAAAATGGAACAAAAAGGAAAAGGGTGAGCTCAACTAGCTCAATAAAGAATATTATGACTAAGATAATATACAACAAATTATCGTTAGTCTTCACGAGGGAAAAATCTAATAGAATACAATCGACAACAAATTTTAAATCAATATTCGCAATGAAATAATAATTCATTGTAAGAAGAGTTAAGTAGAGAATGCAAACTACTATCTTCCATGTATGAATTTAAAAGTTCATCGTCTATCTTTTATCCCCAGTAACACCAATCAATATATATCCGAATCACATATTCATCTTTGCACTACTGTGCCAAAGATATTCATCGATTAATTAGTCATGTTCATCTAAACACTGTTCATCTTTTGCACTACAGCCAAAGATATTCTTGAAATCATTCATCTTTTGCACTACTGAGCCAAAGATATTCCATAATATCATCATTTAAGGCGAAGATGATGAAAAATATTTTTAAAGAAACGAATCCGGTGAAACAAAATGATAAGGATTAAGGATTAAGGATTAGTACTTTGTTTTATCCACGTCCAAAAATACCTCAAAAATAATCACAATGGTGTAAAATTCAAGAATGATCAAAACATGGATACAATCAAAGCTAGTATCCGAATAGATATTTTAGACTTAAAAGAAGAAATTTTATTTTTCGATTGAATAGTCTTGAGTATCGTGAATATCACGTGAATAGTAACTCTCAAACACCAAAAGATAGAAATTCCATAAAAAACATCTTCACGCTTCATGCTTAGTAGAATAGACTCGTGAATAAAGAACTCAGTGAATAGTAACTCATGAATAGTAACTCGTGAATAGTAACTCATGAATAGTAACCCGACATGAAAAAGTTCCAAATTTGATAAAAGTTCAACTAATATTTCAAAGATAATGATATTGAAGAAATAATATCATTTGAGAAGAAAATAACATCCCTTACCTCGAAAAATTAGTACTTCTAGTTGAAAACTGGATATAGTCTATGAGGAACTTGCAATCAGTATAGCGATACTCAAATACTCAAAGTATACTCGAAAATAGAGAGACAAGAATACGGTCGATAATCTAATAAGAGAGAAAACTTAGAGTTTCGAGAAAATTTGATTTTCAATTTAATATATATAGACCTATTTATAGAAATCGTTTAGAACACCAAAGCAATAAAAACGTTTTTGTTGATATAAATTTAAAATAAATTAATAATATAATTATATAAATTTCCTACACATTTGAATCTCAGAGTTTTATAGAAATCCAATTTCAACCGGAAGAAATATCAAAAACACATGCCACATTCTAGAGAAAAAGTAAGAAAAACCTAAGACCCTATTTATTAATTTTAAATATTTTAAACTTCCAAAATTAATATAATTTATGAGCTTGAACTTCAATAATTCATCTAGAAAAATAAATAGCCCTTTCATTTTAAAAATTTTAATCTTCAAAAATTTTTATAGGAAATTCAATTATCTACAACTTTGAAAAGAAAGAATTTTTTTTCCAATTTCAAACAGAAAATTTTCCAAATTCCAAAGTAAATTGATTGAAATCCACAAACGAACAATTTTACAAATTTATAATCAAATTTGATCAATAAATAGGGTCCACCGACATGTTTAACATGTTTTAAACATTTATTGCAACAAAAATACTCTTCCTCCTCAGTATACTCATATATCCCACATTCGTTGTAAAAATATCACCATTATTATATTATTAAAATATAATAATATATTTAAATGAATTATTTTATCGAGAAAAAGATAAAATTTCAATTTTCAACAATTGTCACATTAAAATTTTCTCCATCTATATCCACATAAAATTAATATTTTCCTCATCATATGAATCAATAATTAATTATTCACAAATAATATTCTGAGAATCACAATATTGACAACTCAGCGGTTCGGAAAGAGGGGCTTTCAATAAGAATTTCTCTCTTCTTAGCCGCAATTAGGTGACCAAACCTCTCCTTAGATAGAACTTTCTAGACATTGCCAATAATGTTATCTAATAATATTATTAGGATAATATGAATTATTGCTTCGATAATGAAAAATATTGTGTAATGACAATTATTGGAACAACAAAGAATATAAAAATATCAACGCAGCAATTATTAACTCAATAAAATCTTGAATAAGTAATTCGTAACCATTATTGAGTAGTGCCTTCTTACGTAAGAATCAATAATTGGTGCAATACCGCAGGTGTCTTCACGTGTTTTAATCAATCACCGAGTATTTTAACAAAGATTAATCTCAGAACAACTACGCCGTTATTTTTAACCAACTTATATTTGTCGTTTTCTTCATCATAAGCTTTTCGTTATGGGGCCCACACATGGTCGCTTGGTGGTCGCACGAATATTCTCGACAAGCGATTTAATATTCCACGACCAAACGAATATTCCCAAACAACAATGAATATTTTATAACCACTTGCTTATTTTGAAATATTTGCGTATCTTACCCTAACTATCCACATTAATCAAATCAACCCTTACTATTTCAAAATAATAAATAGAAAATTAAATTTCATTAATAATAAGTTGGGGTCTTACAACCTCCCTTCTTATGAAATTTCGTCCTCGAAATTGACGACGTACATTCAGTGTTTGAAAAGGTGAGGATACTTCGCTTTCATTTCGCTTTCTAATTCCCAAGTCATTTCCTCTATAAAGCATGATTCCTCCACAAAACTTTAACTTTGTGGTATGACGTGTACCTCCTCATACGTTAAGTCTTCGGCTATCTCGTTCGGTTCTAACTCTATAACGTGATTCGGGTCTTTCACATATTTACAAAGTACAGATATGTGAAACACATTATGAACACGAGACATACTCGGAGGTAACGCGAGTCTATAGGCTACATTTCCTACCCGGTCAAGAATTTGAAATGGACCAATAAATCGTGGATTGAGCTTTCCTCTCTTCCCAAATCTTGTAACTCCCTTTCATGGAGCAACTCGCAATAATACATGATCCCCACACTAAATTCCACGTCCTTTCGATGAAGATCCGCATAACTCTTTTTGTCGATCTTGTCTGGTTTATATACGTTGTCGAATCATTTGGATCTTTTCCGTGAGTCATACGTACCAACTCGGGTCCCAACAATGTTGCTTCACCCGCCTCGTCCCAACATCTTTGGAGAAGCGACACTTTCGTCCATATAATGCTTCAAATGGAGCCACACCTATACTTGCTCGATAAGCTGTTGTTGTAGGAGAATTCCACCGATGGTAAATACTTATCCCAAGCGCCCTTGAAGTCTCAGGACACGAGAGTCTTAATAAATCTTCAAGAGTTTGAATAGTCCTTTCGAATGTCCGTCTGGTTTGAGGATGGTATGCCGAATCAATCAGTAAATCCGTGCCCATAGCTTTTTGCAAGCTAACCCAAAATCTTGAAGTGAATCTTGGGTCACGATCCGAAACTATGGATACAGGCATGCCATGCAACCTCACAATCTCATTCACGTACATACTAGCAAGACGTTCAAGTGAATAAGTTTCCGTATCGACAAGAAAATGAGCAGACTTGGTTAATCTATCAACAATAACCCAAATAGCATTGATGCCCCGAGAAACCGTAGGAAGACCGTGTAACGAAATCCATGGTAATGTGTTCCCACTTCCATTTCGGAATCTCAAGTGGTTGCAACGGACCCTTAGGTACAAGATGCTCCGCCTTTACACGTTGACAAGTTAAACACATCGAGATAAACTTTGCAATTTCTCTCTTCATATTGTTCCACCAAAATGTATGTCGAAGATCACGATACATTTTAGTACTTCCAGGATGGATTGCAAATGGTGTATTGTGTGCCTCCATCATAATCTTGTACTTCAAATCAGAGTCGTTAGGAACACAAAGTCTAGAGTGGACTCAAGTATTCCTTTTCATCAATTCTCGCTACGGAATAGCTCCTTCTTGTACTTTCTTCTTCATACGACATCTCTTCCGGTCGGTGGCTTGAAAGAACCTTAACTTTTTCTATTAAAGTTGGCTCTACGTCGTATACTTGACATCATCGCACTCGTTCTCGTGATATGATCTTCTACTCAACGCGCCACCTACCACATTCGCTTTTCCAGGATGGTATTGAAATAGTGTGGTCGTAGTCTTTCAATAGCTCGAGCCAACGTCACGCCGCGTGTTGAGTTCTTTTTGAGTGAAGAAATATTTAAGGCTTTTATGGTGCGAATATATCTCCACTTTCTCCCATATAGATTGTGGCGCCCCAAAATTAGGTATACATCACCCATCTTGGGTCCACACTTACATGGTATGTAATTTAAATACAACTTATTAACATAAGCTAGGTGGTACAATACGACATAAAGCGTGAGTTTAAATACAAATATCGCTCTACTAGATATTATACAAACTCAAACAAAAAGTCCTCATTCTGAGTTATTATCACACTATTTTACTGAGAATAGTGAGGACTACTAATCTTATCTTTGGGACCATCACTCGTTTCCCAGGCTCGTCCCATTTATATTATCATTTCTCAAGAGAACGGTGAAAGAAAGGGTGAGCTCAACTAGCCCAAAGAAGAAATATTATGACTAAGATAATGCGAGAATAAATTATCAATAGTCTTCAATAATGTTAAACCGATAAAATACAATAGACAACCGGTTTAATCTGCGGTGAATACGCAATCCATTAAAAGAGTCAAGTAGAAAATAAAGTCTACTATCTTTTGGTTTTAAAAGGTTTTCATCATTTGTTATAAATTTGAGACTCACTTTAATAAATATTCCACATCATCGAATCACCCCCGCACTACTGCCGAGGATATTCTTTTAGTATCACGACCACAATTATTCATGCACTACGTGCGAGAATATTTGTGTATTCATTAATGGTCATGATCATGCCAACAATCGTCCATCAATGCACTACTGACTAATCGAGGATTTTTACCACATCATTTGTAACATTACGGCCGTGATTACACCGAATAGTCTCTGGTCATAATCATACCAAGTCCATCTATGCACCTTCTGTGCCCGGATGACTTTAAAAAAATATAAACATGAGGATGATGACAATGATATAAGAATTCAATAAAACAAGTTCAAGAATTATTTTATCCGGGGAATTATTAACGCCCAAATTAGTAAAATTCAAGAATGATCGAGAAGAATATTTCCATGAAAAATCTTTGGATGAAACACAAATATGCAAGGATATTCCACTAATTTCATGGAGTATATAAGTCAAAGTTTTAACCATTTGGGTATAATAAAGAATGGAATAACAAAAAAAATCACCATGCATGCGATAGGACATTTGCATGCATAAAAGTTATTCAGCGTAATAATAAATAACGGAACCAGTCGTGAAATTCATTGCAAAGCAGGGATGTTCAACAATGAATAATAAAGATGAAACGGATCCGGTGTAAAACACACAGATAGGATATTCCAGCAGTAATAATAAAGACAGAACCAGTCGGGTGTAAAAACACATGCACAGGATGTTCCAGCGGAGAATAATAAAGAGCGGAACCAGTCCGGTGTAAAACACATGCACAGGATGTTCCAACAGAATAATAAAAAGCGGAACCGGTAAGGTGTAAAACACATGAGCAGGATGTTCCAATGAATAATAGAAGAATGTCACCAAGTATAGAATAAATCAGCATTATCTGAGTTATTCCAATGTAATAATAAGCAATGGAATAACATGCAGTTCTCTTCGTGAATAAGAAAGAATAACACCCCCTTAAATTTGGTAGGAGATTGAATCTGCAAAGAAGTGTAGTAACAAAATACTCTTCTTCTTTCTCTCTTATTCTCTCTATACTTTCTCTATAAGCTTGAATGAATTCGTGAAAAATAATGAAGCCCTAGGCCTCTATTTATAGAAGATTTCTAGCTAAACACTTTTCAGTGTGAAAAGGCAAGTGGCTCAGCTTAATTGGTTTGGCCTTTTGTAATGTGAAACGACAAGTGGTTCGGCCTTTTGTAATGTGAAGCGACAAGTGGTTCGACGTCTGGTAAAGGTAATTACTATTAACGAAGGTAAATACTATTGTGAAGGTAAATACTATTCACAAGGGTAATTACTATCGATTGAAGGTAATTACTATCGACGAAGGTAAATACTATTCACAAGGGTAATTACTATTGACGAAGGTAATTACTTATCGATTGAAGAGACTCTTAGATGATGACATATGAGCCCCCATAAAATAATCAAACTTACCACAAATCATTTTTTTTTCATCAACACATATTTAATCTTTCAACAATTATTAATCATTTATAACTTGTCGTCTCAATTATTGATTTAATACTATAACATATTATCTGGATGATTGTGACAATAATTGAATCAATAATATAAGAGATATGATGCAAAGAATTATCGTAGTAATAATTGAAAGCATAGGTTGGTGACTTCTCACGTAAGCATCAATAATCAATCTGTAGTGTCTTCTATGCAACTACGCGCAGTATTCATTTTTTTTTACCATTGGTAGTTCAACAGTTTTAACAGTAACACCTCCGTAGTTATTTTTATAAAATATTTTTGTCGTTTTCTCAATCAAATAATAATTACATTGTGGGGTCCACCAATGATTGAGCCATTATACTGAATATTCCTAACAAAAAGAATATTCCCCGACTCAAACGAATATTTTATAACAATTTGCATACTTTGCAAAATTTATAAATATTACCCACAACTATAACATTATATCAAATTTATTCCATAATATTCAAAAATAATATTTATAGAAAATTCATCTTTATTTATAAAAGTGGGGTCTTACAACCTCCCTTCTTATGAAATTTAAGCCCTCGAAATTAGGGTGCGATACACTGGTATGTCGAAGAGGTAAGGATACCTTGATTTCATTTTGATTCTAACTCCCAAGTCATTTCTCAACATCGTGGTTCCTCCACAAAACTTTGACTTGAGGTATAACCTTGGAGCGTAGAATATGTTCCTTCTTATCCAAAATTTGAACAGGAACACTCTTCATACGTCAAATCTTCCGCTTATTTAAATCCGGTTCTAACTTTCAATAATATGGTTCAGTCTTTCACATATTTACGTAACATAGATATGTGAAAACGTTATGAACACGAGACATATTTGGCGGAAAGCGAGTCTATAGGCCACGATTCCTACTCGATCGAGGATTAAAATGGACCAGATGAATCGAGGGTTAAGTTTTCTCTCTTTCCAAATCTTGTAACTCCTTTCCATGGAGCAACTCTTAACAACACATGATCTCTATATCGAATTCCACGTCCTTTCGATGAAGATCAAGATAACTCTTTTATCGATTTTGTGAGGTTTTTATCGTTGTCGGATCGTTTGAATCTTTTAAGTAGTCATACGTACTCAACTCTGGTCCCAACAACGTTGCTTCACCCACCTCATCCCAAAGATCTTTGGAGAACGACACTTTCTTCCATACAACGCTCGAATGGAGCCATGCCAATACTTGCTTGATAAGCTGTTGTTGTAGGAAAACTCCACCAATGGTAAGAACTTGTCCCAACTCCCTTGAAATCAAGGACACTGAGTCTTAATAGATCTTCAAGAGTTTGAATAGTCCTCTCCATTGTCCGTCTAAAATGCGAGGATGATATCGCCGAAGCTAAATCGTGAAGTCTGTGCCCATAGCTTTTTGCAAACTAACCCAAAATCGTGAAGTGAATCTTGGGTCTCGATCGAAACTATGGATATCGGCATACCATGCGATCTTACAATCTCGTTTATGTACATACTGAGCAAGGCGTTCAAGTGTATAAGTTTCTCGTGTATCGGTAAGAAATGAAGCGAGACTTGGTCAACCTATCAACAATGACCCAAATCGCATCAATGCCTTGAGAAACCTTAGGAAGGCCAGTGCTTGAAATCCATGGTAATGTGCTCCCACTTCCATTCGGAATTTCAAGTGGTTGCAATGGACCTTTTGGTACTTGATGCTCCGCTTTAACTCGTTGACAAGTTAGACACCTTGAGATAAACAAATATATATCTCTCTCTTCGTATTGCTCCACCAAAAAATGTATGACAAATATCATGATACATTTTGGTACTCCCGAGATGGATTGCAAATGGTGTGTTGGTGCCTCCATCATGATATTATACTTTAAATCGTGGTCGTTAGGAACACAAAGTCCGGAGTTGACTCAAGTATTCCTTCTTCATCGATTCTTGCTTCCCGTGATAGCACCTTCTTGACTTTCTTCCTCATACACGCATCACCTCGTGTGCGTAGCTTGAGCGACTTTAACTTTATCAATTAAAGTTTGGTTACTCGATACTCGCTTTATCATCACACGCGTCCAGAGTCTTTAATTCTATCTCCATCCTTTGCAAGTCACACAAAATGGGCCTTTTGCGTTGACAATATCGCACTTGTACTTGCGTATGATTTTCTACTCAATCGTCATTACCTACCACGTTCACTTTTCGAGGATGGTATTGGATGGTATGATCATAATCTTTCAACAGATTCAAGCCAACGTCGTTGTCGCATGTTGAGTTCCTTTTGAGTGAAGAAATATTTGAGGCTTTTATGATCCGTAAAGATCTCCACTTTCTCCCCATACAAGTAATGCCTCCAAATTTTAAGTCAAGAAGACAATAAATTGCTAACTCTAGATCGTGAGTAGGATAATTCCTCTCATATTCTTTGAGTTGTCATGAGGCATAAAGCTATAACTTTTCCATGTTGCATATAAAAACACATCCCGACCCCTTTGCACGAAGCATCACCTTTGTAGATGACAAATCCTCCGAGCAGGATGGTATTGTCGAGCAGTCTTTGAAATAAGTCTCTCTTGAGTTCTTGAAAACTCTTCTCACATTCTTCGCTCCAACCGAACTTTGTATCTTTCCGAGTCATTTGAGTCGATGGAATAGCGATTCGAGAAAATCCTTCCACGAATCTCCGATAATAACCAAATTTAAACCAGAAAGCTACGTGCCGGTCCATCGATTTAGGTTGTTCCCGACTTTGAATAGCTTCAATCTTTCTTTGGGTCAAGCAGATATTCCATGACTTGATACCACGTGCCCAAGGAATGCTACTTCTTGCCGAACTCGCATTTCTTCAACTTGGCATAAAGCTTATATTCACGAAGCTTTTGGAGTGTCGACCTCAAGTGTTGCTTTCATGATCTTCACGGCTTTTGGAATAAATAAGGATGTCATCAATAAAGCGACCACAAAGTGATCTAAATATTCCTTGAATACTCGGTTCATCATATCCATGGAAGGCGGCGGGAGCATTAGTCGATCCAAAGGACATGACTAGGAATTCATAATGCCCGTCTGAGTTACGAAAGTCGTCTTTGGTATGTCGGTGGTTCTAATCTTCAATTGGTGATATCCGAACAAAGATCAATCTTTGAAAAGAATTTGGCTCCTTGCATTTGGTCAAACGGGTCATCAATACGTGGCAATGGATACCTATTTTTGATGGTGACATGATTGACTCCGATAATCAATACAAAGTCGCATACTCCCATCTTTTTCTTCTTCACGAATAGAGCAGGAGCACCCCAAGGAGAAGTACTTAGGACGAATAAAGCCGATGTCTAACAATTCCTGCGGTTGGGTCTTTAACTCACGAAGTTCAATAGAGCTATTCGATATGGGGCTTTGGAAATAGGTTTTGTACCAGTTCAAGGTCGATACAAAATTCAATTTCACTTTCTGGGGTAGGCGGGAAGTTCTTGGGAATCGTCGGAAATTTATTAACAATAGGAATATCGTTTAAAAGCGGCGTATTTTTATTTAAATCGTGACATGAGCTAAGAAAGCTTGACATCCGTTTTTCAATAAGCGAATAGCTTTATGGCTTGAGATGACCGTGATTGATTTTAATGGTTTGGTCGTTTGAATTCGCGATAATAGGTTGATTAGGAATATGAAAGCTAACAACCTTACGAAAACAATCAATTTTTGCATGATAAGTAGTTAACCAATCAATCCTAGAATCACGTCAAATGCAAGTATTTTTAATGAAATAAGATCGACGAGGTAATGTGAGGGTACCGATTTGAACCAAACAAGACTTATAAGCGAGTGGATGTAATGAAGGTTTCTCCCAAGCGGAGTTTTCACAGATAAGTCAAAGTCTAATTTCTCCGAGTCAAATTTAATCGATGCGCAAGTAGGAGAAATAAAAGAATGGGTAGAAACCGGTATCAAATAAAGTATAGACTTCATTAGAGTTTATGATAATCTTACCGTGATGACCTCATTCGGATTCCTTGCTCTTTGGGAGGTCACAACAAATGCTCTCCCCTCTTATTTCTAGGTTTTGAATTTTACGGGATGGCCTTTGGTGCCTCCATCCTGTTGAATTTGTCTTGATGAAATGACAAAATCGAGCTAAGTGACCTCTCTTCCACAATTATAACATGCTTTGGACGGCATGACGTGAGTTTGGTGATGTGTCCCTCTCCTCCGCATTTGAAGCATATGATAGGTGGTCTTTCTCCTTCCTTAACAATGGGTCTTTGGTCTTGGCGTCTTTCCATCATTGTTGAATCTCCTTTTCTTGAAATGTCCATTCTTATTGTTTTCTCCACGATTACCACCAAGTGGTTACCATATCCGCCTGTTGATTCCCTCCACGCTTGTTGTCACCTTTCGATGACTATTCTCATTTGGTATTATAATTTTGTTACCGCTCTCTTTTAGTTCGTTGACTCATTATCGCTACTTCCACTAATCGCGAGCCCTATTTACAACATCTGAATACAAACACGGTTTATGAGAAATAAGATGTTGGCGTATCTCTAAAACTTCAAACCTCTTAAAAACATTCGCGCCATTCTCTTCATTATCCACCAAGTGGGACTTGAACTAGTTATAACTCGCAAATTTTGCCTCGTATTTGCGACACGGTCATATTGTTTTGTTTCAACTTGATAAACTCCACCTCCTTCATACGTATGGCGAATACTTTCGGGAAAGTATTTGTCGTTGAAGCAACTCTGGAACTTCTCCCAAGATATCTTGATGCAGATTTGGAACTTCTCATGAGATTCAAATTTTACGATGAAAGAGCTATTTATTATGAATTATTGAAGTTCGAAGCTCAAAATAATTGATTTTGGAAGTTTAAAATATTTTTATTTCAAAAACATTTTTTTGTGTTTGGTTAGCCTCATTAAACACATGCAAGTTCTTTGAATTTAGATGGTTCTAGGTGCGTAGAGAATTTGTAATATATATAATATTATTATATTAAATTTTACGCTTTGGTGTTCTAAGCAATTTCTATAAATATGGTGCTTAGGTTAGAATTGAAAATCACACCAGAAACTGAAGTTTTCTCTCTCTATATTATCGAGCGTATTCTTGTGAGTATTTTGAGTATACTTTGAGTATTTCTATACAGTGCAAGTCCAAGTCATAGCCTATATCCGGTGTTTCATTTAAATCTTGATCTTTCGAGGTAAGGGATGTTATTTTCTTCTCAAATGATATTATTTCTTGATATCATTATCTTTGAAATATTGGTTTGAACTTTTCTCAAATTTGGAACTTTTTCATGTCGGGGTTCTTATTCATGAGTTCTTATTCACGAGTTACTATTCACGAGTACTATTCTATGAAGCGTGAAGATGTTTTTGTGGAATTTCTATCTTTTGGTGTGTGAGTTACTTATTTACGTATATGGCACTATTCACCAAAAATAAAATTTCTTCTTTTTGTCCAAAATATCTATTACGGATACTAGCTTTGATTGTATCCATGTTTTGATCATTCTTGAATTTTACACCACTTATGATTATTTTTGAGGTATTTTTGAACATGGATAAAACAAAGTACGAATCCTTAATCCTTAATCCTTGTCATTTTGTTTCTTTGGATTCGTTTCTTTAAAATATTTTTCATCATCCTCGATCTTAAATGATGATATTATTGAATATCTTTGGCACGTGTGGTGCAAAGATGAATGATTTCGAAGAATATCTTTGGTAGTAGTGCAAAGATGAGCAGTGTTTAGATGAACATGACGGTGATGAATATCTTTGGTTTGTAGTGCAAAGATGAATATTTGATTCGGATGTATATTGATTGATGTTTACGGGATAAAAGATAGGCGATGAACTTTTAGATGAACTTTTAGATTAGTTTACATTCTCTACTTAACTCTTCTAATGAATTATTATTTCCATTGCGAATATTGATTTAAAATTTGTTGTCTATTGTATTCATTAGATTTTTTCTGTTGAAGACTAACGATAATTTGTTGTATATTATATTAGTCATAATATTCTTTCTTGAGCTAGTTGAGCTCACCCTTTTCCTTTTGTTCCATTTTTCTTCTCGGGAGGCGAGAATATAGCGAGTGCAATTAGTCGGGGTATGGAATGAAGGTTTTAGAAAAAAATTGTTTAGTAGTCCTCACCATTTTGTAAAATAATATATCAATAAATGTGATGAGGATTTATTTGAGTATAGATATTATACAGAAGATAATATTTGTATTTAAACTCAGTTTCTTGTTGTAATAATAAAGTTGTAGTTGTTTACGTGCCATGTATTGACAACTCGGAATGGGTGATGTATACCTATTTTGGGGCGTCACAAGAAGACCCCAACTTTTATAAATAAAGATGAATTTTCTATAAATATTATTTTTGAATATTATGGAATAAATTTGATATAATGTTATAGTTGTAGGTAATATTTATAAATTTTTGCAAAGTAAGCAAGTTGTTTTAAAATATTCGTTTGGTTTGGGAATATTCTTTTTTGTGGGGAATATTAAATGCGACGGCTCAATCATTAGTGGACCCCATTGGCGGAAGTATTGTCGTAGTTAGAAAGCGACAAAATTATCTTTCTATAAAAATAACGGCAGAGGTGTTACCGTTAAAGCTGTTGAACTACCCGGTAGTAAAAAGCGATGTCTGGCGTAGTTGATATAGTAGCACACGATATTGATTATTGATGTTTACGTGAGAAGTCATTCGGTATGCTCGATTATTGCTATAGTAATTCTTTTGCATCATATCTCTTATATTATTGATTTAATTATTGTCACGGTATATCATCTCGTATAATATGTTATAGTATTAAATCAATAATTGAGGCGACAAGTTATAAATGATTAATAATTGTTGAAAGATTAAATATGTGTTGATTAAAAATATATCTTTGTTCACATGCGTTTCTGTGGGACTGAATTCGTTATTTATTATTACATTGGAATAACTCATGCTGTAAGATCTATCGCATGCATGGTGATTTCTTTTGTTATTCCATTCTTTATTATACCCGGTTGGTTAAAACTTTGACTTATACTCCATGAAATTAGTGGAATATCCTTGATATTTCAAGCTTCATCCAGTATCCTTTCATGAAAATATTCTTCTCAAAGATTCTTGAATTTTACTCTACAAAGTAGTATCGTGTTGTGAGTTTGGATGTTATTGGTTCCTAGATAAATTAATTCTTGAACTTATTTTATTGAATATCATATATCATCATCATCCTCATGTTTATATTATGTTGAAAGTAAATACATGGCTTTTGTAGTGCGTAGATGGACTTGGTATGATTATGACGAGGAGACTATTGAGGTGTAATCATGGCCAGTAATGTTACAAATGATGTGGTAAAAATCCTCGATTGGCCCGTAGTGCATTGATGGATGTTGTTGGCATGATCATGACCATTAATGAATACACAAATATTCTTGGCCCGTGGTGCATGAATAATTGTGTCGTGATCTTAAAGAATATCCTTGGTAGTAGTGCGGGGTGATTCGATGATGTGAAATATTTATTAAAATTTGAGTCTCAATTATAGTAGTGATGAAAAAACCTTTTAAAAAATAGTAGATTTTTTAAAATAATGGAAGTATATATGTTGTGAAATTTAATATATCTTAATGAGTTTAAATATAATATTGTCTTACAGACAATATCTATACTCAAATAAATCCCCATCATAATTATTGATTCATTATTTTACAAAAATGGTGAGGACTACTAAACAACTCTCTCTAGAACCTTCATTCCATTACCCACAGCTAGTACTTATTTACATTCTAGCCTCACGAGAAAAAATGGAACAACGAGGAAAAGGGTGAGCTCAACTAGCCCGATAAAGAATATTATGACTAAGATAATATCTGACAAATTATCGTTAGTCTTGACGAGGGAAAAAATCGATAGAATCTGATAGAATGACAAGTTTCGGATCAATATTATGGCGTGAAATAATAATTCATAGAAGAGTTACGTAGAGAATGAAATCTACTATAATCTATGAATTTAACAGTCCATCATCAATATTTTATCCTGTAACATCAATCGATATGCATCGGAATCAAATATTCATCTTTGCACTTCTGAGGCGAAGATATTCATCGATTAGTCGTATTCATTTAAACACTGTTCATCTTTTTACTCTGAGGCGAAAGATATTAATCAATCGGTCGTATTCATCTCGACACTGTTCATCTTTACTCTGGGCCAAAGATATTCTTGAGAAATCATTCATCTTTTGCACTTCTGGGCGAAGATATTCAATAATATCATCATTTAAGGCGAGGATGATGAAAAATATTTTAAAAGCGAATCCGGTGAAACAAAATGTGAGGATTAAGGATTAAGGATTCGTACTTGGTTTTATCACGCCCAAAAATACCTCAAAAATAATCGTAGTGGTGTAAAATTGAGAATGATCAAAACATGGATCTGATCGAGTTAGTATCCGAATAGATATTTTAGACGAAAAGAAGAAATTTTATTTTTGATTGAATAAGTACAGTATCGTGAATAGTCTTAGTATCGTGAATAGTCTTAGATATCGTGAATAGTAACTCAGACACAAAAGATAGAAATTCCACAAAAACATCTTCACGACTTACATGAATAGTACTTCGTGAATAGTAACTTCGTGAATAGTAACTTCGTGAATAGTAACTCGTGAATAGTAACTCATGAATAGTAACCCATGAATAGTAACCCAAGCATGAAAAAGTTCAAATTTGATAAAAACTTGGATCGACATTTGATTATAATGATATTGAAGAAATAATATCATTCTGAAAAAATAATATCCACTTACCTCGAAAGATCAGTCTTTATTTGAAACAGGATATAGGCTATGACTTGGACTTGCTTAGTATAGCAATACTCAAAGTATACTCAAAATACTCACAAGAATCGCTCGATAATATAGAGAGAAAACTTGAGTTTACGGTGTGATTTTCAATTTAAACTAAGCACCCTATTTATAGGAAATTGCTTAGAACAACAAAAAGAAAATTTAATATAATAATAATATATTTAATAAATTTCTACGCATATCTAGACAATCTGATCTCAGCCATCAAGCACATGTTAAAGATGGCCAACAAAATTTGAAAAACGTTTTTCTAAAAAAAAATAATTTAAACTTCAAAAATTAATTATTTGAACTTGAACTTCAATAATTCATAATAAATAGCCCTTTCATCAGAAAATTCGAATCTCGCTTGAGTTTTATAGGAAATTCAATTCTCTACAACTTTGCAGAAGAAAGTTTTCCAAATTCCAAATAGAAATTGGTAGAAATCCCACAAGCAGGCGATTTTACGAAATTTATAATCAAATTTCGGTCGATAAATGGGGTCATGAGCATGTTTAACATGTTTTAAACATTTATTGCAACAAAAATACTCTTCCTCCTCGTATACTCATATATCCCACATTCGTTGTAAAAATATCATAGTTAATATATTATTAAAATAATATATTTAAATGAATTATTTTATCGAGAAAAAGATAAAATATTAATTTTCAACAATTGTCATTTAAAAATTTTCTCCATCTATATCCACATAAAATCAATATTTTCCTCATCATATAAATCAATAATTAATTATTCACAAATAATATTACGAGAATCACTGATATTAATGACGAGGCGGTTCAGGAAAGGGGCTTTCGATAAGAATTTTTCTTCTTCTTGGTGGCATGATTAGGTGACCAAACCTCTCCTTAGAGCGAACTTTCTAGACATTGCCAATAATGTTATCTAATAATATTATTAGGATAATATGAATTATTGCCGATAATGAAAATCTTTGTGTAATGTGATTATTGAAACAACAATGATATAAAATATCAATATGACAATTATTAACTTTCGATAAAATCTTTGAGCGGTAATTCTTTGTAACCATTATTGAGTAGTGCCTTCTTACGTAAGAATCAATAATTGGTGCAATCTGGTACTCTTCTTGTTGACAGCAGCGTATTAGTGTGTTTTAACCAAGGGTATTCAATGATACTTGGTAACAACTTCTGCAGATTATTTAAAACAACTTATATTTGTCGTTTTCTTCATCGATCACTTTCAGTTATGGGGCCCACACATGGGCTACTTGCCGTAAATACGAATATTCCAAGCGATGAATATTCCACGACCAACGAATATTCAAGCGATAATGAATATTTTATAACCACTTGCTTATTTTGAAATATTTGCGTATTTAACCCTTAACTATCACATTAATCAAATCAACCCTTACTATTTCAAAATAATAAATAAAGGAAATTCCTTTTTATTTAAAAATTTGAGGTCTTCTGACCTCCCTCTTATGAAATTTAGTCCTCGAAATTGGCGTACGATACACAGTGTTTGAAAAGGTGAGGATACCTCGCTTTCATTTTAGTTTCAATTCGGTCATTTCCTCTATAGCATGATTCCTCCACAAAACTTTAACTTGTGGTATGACCTTTCTTGGCGTGGGACGTGCTCCTTCTATCAAAATCTTGGCAATTACCTCCTCATACGTTAAGTCTTGATTTATCTCGTGGGTTCTAACTTCGATAGCGTGGTTCGGGTCTTTCACATATTCTGAAATGCGGATATGTGAAACACATTATGAACACGAGACATACTCGGAGAATGTATGAGTACATAGGCTACATTTCCTACTCGGTCGAGAATTTGAAATGGACGATAAATCGTGGATTGAGCTTTCCTCTCTTCCCAAATCTTGTAACTCCCTTCCGTGGAAGCGACTTCATGACAATCATGATCCCTACATTAAATTCCCGTCCTTTCGATGAAGATCCGCATAACTCTTTTGTCGATCTTGTCTTGGTTTGTATCGTTGTCGAATCATTTGGATCTTTTCGGTGAGTCATACGTCTAACTTTCGGGTCCCAACAATGTTGCTTCACCCACCTCATCCCAACATATTGGAGAAGCGACATTTTTGTCCATATAATGCTTGAATGGAACCATACTATATTTGTTTAATAACTATTGTTGTATGAGAATTCCCACGATGGCAAATACTTATCGACTTCCTTTGAAATCTAGGACCACGAGTTTTAATATATCTTGAGAGTTTGAGTAGTCCTTTACGATTGCCCATGGTTTGAGGATGGTATACCCAGCCAGATAAATAAATTCGTGCCCATAGCTTTTTGCTGAAGCTAACCCAAAATCTTGAAGTGAATCTTGGGTCGCGATCAAAACTATGGATCTTGGCATGCCATACTGATCTCCTGATCTCATTCACGTCATCTGAGAAAGGCGTTCGAGGAATAAGTCTCCGTATCGGTAAGAAATGAAAGCGAGACTTGGTTAATCTATCAATGATAACCCAAATAGCATTGATGCCTTGAGAAACCGTAGGAAGACCGTAATGAAATCCATAGTAATGTGTTCCCACTTCCATTAGGAATCTCAAGTGGTTTAGCGGACCCTTAGGTACAAGATGCTCGCGCCTTTTACGTTGACAAGTTAAACACATCGAGATAAACTTTGCGATCTCTCTCTTCGTATTGTTCCACCAAAATGTATGTTGAAGATCACGATACATTTTAGTACTCCCGAGGATGGATTGCAAATGGCGTGTTGTGTGCCTCCATCGTAATCTTGTACTTCAAATCAAAGTCGTTAGGAACCTGAAAGTCAGAGTGGACTCGAAGTATTCCTTCTTCATCGATTCTCGCTTAGGAATAGCTCCTTCTTGTACTTTCTTCTTCATACGCATCAACTTCAAGGTCGGTGGCTTGAAAGCGACCTTAACTTTTTCTATTAAAGTTGGCTCTGTCGTATACTTGACATCATCGCTTTTCGTTCGCATATGATCTTCTACTCATCGCGTCGGCTACCCGTTCGCTTTTCGAGGATGGCATGAGTCGAACATGTCTTTGAAATGAGTCTCCTCTTGAGTTCTTGAAGCTCTTCCCACATTCCTTGCTCCATTCGAATTTTGTATCTCTGAGTCAATTTGCGTTAATGGAATAGCGATTGAGAATATCCTTGACGAATCTCGATAATAACCAACTAAGCCTGAAAGCTACGTATTTCGATTCTTGACTTAGGTTGCTCTCATGTGTGACTCGTATCCCGATCTTGGATATGCGTCACAATGACACCTATCGGTTTCTTATCGCGCGAATATGGCGTCCCTACGGAGTGCGGCAGGTGAATTCCTGAAAAGTCACAAGATAAAGGCTCGGTACCAAATTCTATAGTTGAATTTTTAACTCACGAAGTTGATAGGAGCCATTCGATATGAGATTTTAGAAATGAGTTTTGTCTAGGGTTGAAAGTCGATACAAAATTTAATATCGGGCTTTGGGAGTAAGCGAAATTCTTGAGGGAAATCGTCGGGGAAAATCAATAACAACGAGAATATTATTCAAATCGGCGTGTCTTTATTGAATCCATAACATGGACTAAGAAAACTTGACATCCGTAATAAGCGAATGACTTAATGGCTTGATATGAAAATGTTTGACTCTGATGGTTTGATTGCTTGAATTGAATAACGGGTTGCTTAGGAATATGAAAACTATGACCTTACGAAAATAATCAATTTGGCGTGATGAGTAGTTAACCTTAAAATCACATCAAAAGCAAATATCTCTATAGAAATAAGGTTAACGGGTAATGTGATAGTGCTGACTTGAATCAAGCAAGATTTTTAAACAACGGATGTAATGAAAGTTTCTCTAATGGAGTCTCCACGAGATAGGTCGAAGTTTAATTTCTCGTAGTCGAGTTCAAGCGTTGGTATAAGTAAGAGATAAAGAATGGGTAGAACCGATATCTAGTAAGGTATATACTTACTTGAAATTTATAATTAATTAACTAACGCGTGCTAACCGTTCGGGTTCCTCGCATTTTGACCGATCGCGACAAAGCGCTCTTCGGAATCGTTGACTTTGACTTTTACGGGACATCTTTTGAGTCACCATTCCCATTGAACTAGGTTTCGAGATCTCGTCTGATCTCGGCGATATGTCCTTCCTTTCCACAATTATAGCATACCTTAAATTTGTTGTGGGCGGTTTGGTGATATATCCCTCTTTTCGCATTTGTAAGCATATAATGGGTGGTCGTTCTCTCCTCCATAAAACTAGTTTCTTTTGGTGGCGTCTTCACATGGCGTTGTTGAATCTCCTCTTTTTAAAATCTCCTCCAGGCTAAACTTCTTCTATTTTCATGGCCACGATTACCACGGAGTGGTTACAGCCTTTGTCCGTATTCTTCTTTCTCATTTGGTTATCGTTATTACGATATTTGCTTTATCTTGGTATGATCACTGGTTATGGTCCCTCGGTTGAGCGTACTTTCGTTATCTCGCTCTAACTAATTGAGCCACATTGACAACATCTGAATAGAGAAAATTTATGAGAAATGAGATCTTGGCGTATGTCGGGTTTCAAACCTCTCGAAACATCGCGTCATCGTTCCTCATTCTCCGCTGAATGAGGTCTGAGCACTGGATAACTCATGAACCGCCTCGTCTTTGGGACCGTCGTGTTATTACTACTCTAGTCTAATAAACTCCACTTTCTTCCTACGTATAATGAATACTTTCGGGAAGTACTTGTCATTAATTTATTTCTGAAAGCGTCTCCGTGACATCTTTGAGTGCGATTTGGATGGAGTGCGCTTCCTGATTCCCACCGATGTCTGCCTCATACGGAACATAAAGGTGGCGAATGGAACTTCTGTTCCTCGTGCATCCCGAGACATCGAATATCTTGGTAATTTGTTTGACCACGTCTCACTTAATCGGATCGGCTTTCCCCGAAGTGCGGTGGTCCCGACTCTTTGAAGCTGCTTGCATTTGTGACCACCGTAATTGCTATCATTTCTCTCTGTATTTTGAACACGAGTCTCCTAAATGCGATTTTGCATGAGCTGCAAAAAGCTTCTAAACATCCCTCGTTCATCATCGCTTTCGATTGGTGTTGTTGTTGCGGGAGGAACATTACCCGACTTTTGTTACGTTCTCCTCGTTGGTGAGTCTGAGGCATCTCCACGGTCTCATTTACTCCTTTGTTAATATTCTCGATTCGACATTCTCAAATCTTGTCATAAAATAAGGGTTAATTAAGAAATCGATATATCACATAATATCCTATATCTTGACCCGACTAACAAATAAGCTTAGGTAGGACACCTTTAGCGAAGGATTTACTCGTCTCTCCCTCTAGTTCTATTCCCAGATCTCGGAGAGATCATATCCTAGCTACGATACCAGATTTGTGGCGCCCCCAAAATAGGTATACACTGACACCCGTTACGAAGTACGCCCGAATACATGGTACAAAAGCAAACTTCTGACTTGATAATCTGAATGTCGTGTGAAATACGATGATATATCTGTGAGTTTAAATATAATATTGTCTTACAGGCAATATCATACTCAAATAAATCCCCATCATAATTATTGATTCATTATTTTACAAAAATGGTGAGGGACTACTAAACAACTCTCTCTAGAACCTTCATTTTCATTACCCCAGCTAGTACTCATTTACATTCTCGCCTCACGAGAAGAAAAATGGAACAACAAAAGGAAAGGGTGAGCTCACTAGCCCGGTAAAGAATATTATGACTAAGATAATATCTGACAAATTATCGTTAGTCTTGACGAGGAAAAAATCGATAGAATCTGATAAACTGACAAGTTTCGGATCAATATTCGCGGTGAAATAATAATTAATAGAAGAGTTACGTAGAGAATGAAATCTCTATAATCTATGAATTTAACAGTCCATCATCAATATTTTATCCTGTAACATCAATCGATATACATACGGAATCAAATATTCATCTTTACTTCTGAGGCGAAGATATTCATCGATTAAGTCGTATTCATTTAAAAACACATTCATCTTTGCACTCTGGGGCAAAGATATTAATCAATCGAGTCGTATTCATCTCGACACTGTTCATCTTTTACTTCTGGGCCAAAGATATTCTTGAAATCATTCATCTTTGCTGCTCTGGGGCGAAGATATTCAATAATATCATCATTTAAGGTGAGGATGATGAAAAATATTTTAAAAAAGCGAATCGGTGAAACAAAAAATAGCGAGGATTAAGGATTAAGGATTAGTACTTGGTTTTATCCACGCCCAAAAATACCTCAAAAATAATCATAGTGGTGTAAAATTGAGAATGATCAAAACATGGATCTGATCGAGTTAGTATCCGAATAGATATTTTAGACGAAAAGAAGAAATTTTATTTTTAAATTGAATAGTCTTAGTATCGTGAATAGTCTTAGTATCGTGAATAGTCAAGTATCGTGAATAGTAACTCAGACACCAAAGATAGAAATTCCACAAAAACATCTTCACGCTTCATGAATAGTACTCGTGAATAGTAACTTCGTGAATAGTAACTTCATGAATAGTAACTTCGTGAATAGTAACTCATGAATAGTAACCATGAATAGTAACCCAGAGCATGAAAAAGTTTCAAATTTGATAAAAACTTGGATCGACATTTCGATTATAATGATATTGAAGAAATAATATCATTCTGAAAAAATAATATCCACTTACCTCGAAGATCAGTCTTTAATTTGAAACAGGATATAGGCTATGACTTGGACTTGCTTAGTATAGCAATACTCAAAGTATACTCAAAATACTCACAAGAATAATTTCGATAATATAGAGAGAAAACTTGATTTACGGTGTGATTTTCAATTCTAACCTAAGCACCTATTTATAGGAAATTGCTTAGAACACGAAAGCGAGAAAATTTAATATAATAATAATATATTTAATAAATTTTCTACACACATCTAGACAATCTGATTTCAGCCATCAAGCACATGTTAAAGATAGCCAAAAATAAGAAAAACGTTTTCTAAAAAAAATAATTAAAACTTCAAAATTAATTATTTGAACTTGAACTTGATAATTCATAATAAATAGCCCTTTCATCAGAAAATTCGAATCTCACTTGAGTTTTATAGGAAATTCAATTCTCTACAACTTTGCAGAAGAAAGTTTTCCAAATTCAAATAGAAATTGGCCAAGAAATCCACAAGCGGGCGATTTTTACATTTATAATCAAATTTCGGTCGATAAATGGGGTCCATGAGCATGTTTAACATGTTTTAAACATTTATTGCAACAAAAATACTCTTCCTCCTCGTATACTCATATATCCCACATTCGTTGTAAAAATATCATAGTTAATATATTATTAAAATAATATATTTAAATGAATTATTTTATCGAGAAAAAGATAAAATATTAATTTTCAACAATTGTCATTTTAAAAATTTTCTCCATCTATATCCACATAAAATCAATATTTTCCTCATCATATAAATCAATAATTAATTATTCACAAATAATATTACGAGAATCTGATATTGTGACCGAGGCGGTTCAAGGAAAGGGGCTTTCGATAAAATTTCTTCTTCTGGTGGCGCATGATTAGGTGACCAAACCTCTCCTTAGGCGAACTTTCTAGACATTGCCAATAATGTTATCTAATAATATTATTAGGATAATATGAATTATTAGCCGATAATGAAAGATCTTGTGTAATGTGATTATTGAAACAACGATGATATAAAATATCAGCCTTGACAATTATTAACTTCGATAAAATCTTTGAGCGGTAATTCTTTTGTAACCATTATTGAGTAGTGCCTTCTTACGTAAGAATCAATAATTGGTGCAATCTGGTGTCTTCTTGTTGACAATGGCGTATTAGTGTGTTTTAACCATAGGGTATTCAATGATGATAGCAGTAACAACTTCTGTAGATTATTTAAAAACAACTTATATTTGTCGTTTTCTTCATCGATCACTTTCAGTTATGGGGCCCACACATATTTGCTTGTGGTAAATGCGAATATTCACGGCCGATCTACGAATATTCCACGACCAAACGAATATTCCAAAGCGATAATGAATATTTTATAACCACTTGCTTATTTTGAAATATTTGCGTATTTACCCATAACTATCCACATTAATCAAATCAACCCTTACTTATTTCAAAATAATAAATAAAGGAAATTCCTTTTTATTTTAAAAAAATTTGAGGTCTTCTCTACTTACGTAATTAGGCGTATTCGATGTCATGTATTATTAATATAGAAGTTTTTGATTATTCATATTTTACATCGATGTATGCGAGGTACTTACATATAAATATGCGGTATACACCTGATGTCCAATGTATTCATAGACATGAATATATATATACACTTGCATATTATGCATAATACATAATTTACATACACTTGAATGAAATTATGTATTGTACTTAAATAATTACTTCTACAACTTGGTGAATAATAAAAAGAAGATCAAAACACACAGTGATTACCACGTCAGCGTTGACATCATCTATTTAACCAAACCCAAATATTATAATACAAACCCTTATTCTTTTCTCATGGCATTTGTTAAGCGATCACATAGTTTATGTTTGGTTTACTTTTGGAATTGAATTTGCATAAAGTGTGTTCCTTTATTTATTTCCTTTATCATTCTTTTTTGTGTATATGTTCCTTTATTTCCTAAGTTATTAGATGTGTTGTAATTGACAAATGTAAGTGTGAAATACGACAATATATCTTGTGAGTTTAAATATAATATTGTCTTCTTAAACAATATCCACACATAAATAAATCCCCATCATAATTATTGATTCATTATTTTACAAAAATGGTGAGGACTACTAAACAACTCTCTCTAGAACCTTCATTCCATACCCAGAGCTAGTACTCATTACATTCTCGCCTCACGAGAAGAAAAATGGAACAACAAGGAAAAGGGTGAGCTCAACTAGCCCGGTAAAGAATATTATGACTAAGATAATATCTGACAAATTATCGTTAGTCTTGACGAGGAAAAATCGATAGAATCTGATAGGCTGACAAGTTTGGATCAATATTTATGGTGAAATAATAATTCATAGAAGAGTTCGTAGAGAATGAAATCTACTATAATCTATGAATTTAACGGTCCATCATCAATATTTTATCACTGTAACATCAATCGATATGCATACGGAATCAAATATTCATCTTTTTACTTCTGAGGCGAAGATATTCATCGATTAAGTCGTATTATTATTCATTTAAACACTGTTCATCTTTTACTCTGGGCGAAAGATATTAATCAATCGGTCGTATTCATCTCGACACACATTCATCTTTGCACTACTCTGGGCCAAAGATATTCTTGAAATCATTCATCTTTTTCTGGGGCGAAGATATTCAATAATATCATCATTTAAGGCGAGGATGATGAAAATATTTTTTTAAAAGCGAATCGGTGAAACAAAAATAGTGAGGATTAAGGATTAAGGATTCGTACTTGGTTTTATCACGCGTCAAAAATACCTCAAAAATAATCATAGTGGTGTAAAATTGAGAATGATCAAAACATGGATCTGATCGAGTTAGTATCCGAATAGATATTTTAGACGAAAAGAAGAAATTTTATTTTTTAAATTGAATAATGCAGTATCGTGAATAGTCTTAGTATCGTGAATAATTGATATCGTGAATAGTAACTCAGACACCAAAAGATAGAAATTCCACAAAAACATCTTCACGCTGCTTAGTATTCGTGAATAGTACTCGTGAATAGTAACTTCGTGAATAGTAACTTCATGAATAGTAACTTCGTGAATAGTAACTCATGAATAGTAACCCATGAATAGTAACCCAGAGCGCATGAAAAAGTTCAAATTTGATAAAAACTTGGATCGACATTTCGATTATAATGATATTGAAGAAATAATATCATTCTGAAAAAAAATAATATCCACTTACCTCGAAGATCGGTCTTACAAATTTGAAACAGGATATAGGCTATGACTTGGACTTGCATAGTATAGCAATACTCAAAGTATACTCAAAATACTCACAAGAATCGCTCGATAATATAGAGAGAAAACTTGATTTACGGTGTGATTTTCAATTCTAACTAAGCACCTATTTTATAGGAAAATTGCTTAGAACACAAGCGAGAAAATTTAATAAATTAATAATATAATTATATTATTTTCTACACATATCTAGAATCTGATTTCAGCCATCAAACACATACCACCTTCTAGAAAAAATAATAAAAAAACGTTTTTCTAATTTTAAATATTTTAAACTTCAAAAATCGATTATTTGAACTTGAACTTCAATAATTCATAATAAATAGCCCTTTCATCAGAAAATTCGAATCTCGCGAGTTTTTATAGGAAATTCAATTCTCTACAACTTTGCGGAAGAAAGTTTTCCAAATTCCAATCAGAAATTTGCCGAAATCCACAAGCGGGCAATTTTTTACATTTATAATCAAATTTGATTCGATAAATGGGGTCCCGCAGAGCATGTTTAACATGTTTTAAACATTTATTGCAACAAAAATACTCTTCCTCCTCGTATACTCATATATCCCACATTCGTTGTAAAAATATCATAGTTAATATATTATTAAAATAATATATTTAAATGAATTATTTTATCGGAAAAAGATAAAATATTAATTTTCAACAATTGTCATTTAAAAATTTTCTCCATCTATATCCACATAAAATCAATATTTTCCTCATCATATAAATCAATAATTAATTATTCACAAATAATATTCTGAGAATCCATGATATTAATGACGAGGCGGTTTCAGGAAAGGGGCTTTCGATAAAATTTCTTCTTCTTTGGTGGCTTGATTAGGTGACCAAACCTCTCCTTAGGCAGAGAACTTTCTAGACATTGCCAATAATGTTATCTAATAATATTATTAGGATAATATGAATTATAGCCGATAATGAAAAATCTTTGTGTAATGTGATTATTGAAACAACAATGATATAAAATATCAATATGACAATTATTAACTTTCGATAAAATCTTTGAGCGGTAATTACTGTAACCATTATTGAGTAGTGCCTTCTTACGTAAGAATCAATAATTGGTGCAATCTGGTGTCTTCTTGTTCGACAGCAGCGTATTAGTGTGTTTTAACCGGGTATTCAGCGATATTACTTGGTAACAACTTCTGTAGATTATTTAAAAACAACTTATATTTGTCGTTTTCTTCATCGATATCGCTTTAGTTATGGGGCCCCCCACATGCATTTTGCTTGCCGTAAATACGAATATTCCAAGCGATACGAATATTCCGACGACAACGAATATTCCCAAGCGATAATGAATATTTTATAACCACTTGCTTATTTTGAAATATTTGCATATTTAACCATAACTATCCACATTAATCAAATCAACCCTTACTATTTCAAAATAATAAATAAAGGAAATTCCTTTTTATTTAAAAAATTTGAGGTCTTCTGACCTCCCTCTTATGAAATTTCGTCCTCGAAATTGGCGTACGATACACAGTGTTTGAAAAGGTGAGGATACCTCGCTTTCGTTTTAGTTTCAATTCCCGGGCATTTCCTCTATAGCATGATTCCTCCACAAAACTTTAACTTGTGGTATGACCTTTCTTGGCGTGGGACATGCTCCTTCTATCAAAATCTTGGCGGTACCTCCTCATACGTTAAGTCTTGGCTATCTCGTGGGGTTACAACTTCGATAGCGTGGTTCGGGTCTTTCACATATTCTGAAATACGGATATATGAAACACATTATGAACACGAGACATACTCGGAATGCTTGCAAGTCATAGGCTACATTTCCTACTCGGTCGAGAATTTGAAATGGACGATAAATCGTGGATTGAGCTTTCCTCTCTTCCCAAATCTTGTAACTCCCTTCCGTGGAGCTGACTTCATGACAATCATGATCCCCTACATTAAATTCCCGTCCTTTCGATGAAGATCGCATAACTCTTTTGTCGATCTTGTCTTGGTTTGTATCGTTGTCGAATCATTAGTCGGTAGTCATACGTAACTTCGGGTCCCAACAATGTTGCTTCACCCACCTCATCCCAACATATTGGAAGCGACATTTTTGTCCATATAATGCTTGAATGGAACCATACTATATTTGTTTAATAACTTTATTGTTGTATGAGAATTCCACGATGGCAAGTACTTATCGACTTCCTTTGAAATCTAGGACCACGAGTTTTAATATATCTTGAGAGTTTGAGTAGTCCTTTACGATTGCCCATCCGTTTGAGGATGGTATACCCAGCCAGATAAATAAATTCCGTGCCCGTAGCTTTTTGCAAGCTAACCCAAAATCTTGAAGTGAATCTTGGGTCACGATCTAAAACTATGGATCTTGGCATGCCATACGACCTCTGATCTCATTCACGTACATACTAGAAAAGGCGTTCGAGGAATAAGTCTCCGTATCGGTAAGAAATAAGCGAGACTTGGTTAATCTATCAACAATAACCCAAATAGCATTGATGCCTTGAAAAAAGTAGGAAGAGACCGTGTGAAATCCATAGTAATGTGTTCCCACTTCCATTAGGAATCTCAAGTGGTTTGAGCGGACCCTTAGGTACAAGATGCTCGCGCTTTACTACGTTAGCAAGTTAAACACATCGAGATAAACTTTGCAATCTCTCTCTTCGTATTGTTCCACCAAAATGTATGTTGAAGATCACGATACATTTTAGTACTTCGAGGATGGATTGCAAATGGCGTATTGTGTGCCTCCATCGTAATCTTGTACTTCAAATCAGTCGTTAGGAACCTGAAGTCTAGAGTGGACTCGAAGTATTCCTTCTTCATCGATTCTCGCTTAGGAATAGCTCCTTCTTGTACTTTCTTCTTCATCGCGCGCATCATTTCAAGAGTCGGTGGCTTGCAAGCGATCTTAACTTTTCTATTAAAGTTGGCTCTGTCGTATACTTGACATCATCCTTTTCGTTCGCATATGATCTTCTACTCTCTCGTCGCATTTACCACGTTAAACTTTTCCGGGATGGCGTGAGTCGAACATGTCTTTGAAATGAGTCTCCTCTTGAGTTCTTGAAGCTCTTCCACATTCCTTGCTCCATTCGAATTTTGTATCTCTCTGAGTAAATTTGCGTTAATGGAATAGCGATTGAGAATATCCTTGACGAATCTCAGATAATAACCAACTAAGCCTAGAAAGCTCGTATTTCGATTCTTGACTTAGGTTGCTCTCAGTTGTGACTCGTATCCCGATCTTGGATATGCGTCACAATGACACCTATCGATTTTCTTATCGCATACGAATATGGCGTCCCTACGGAGAGTGCGGCTTGGGTGAATTCCTGAAAGGAAGTCACAAGATAAAGGCTCGGTACCAAATTCTATAGTTGAATTTTAACTCACGAAGTTGATAGGAGCCATTCGATATGAGATTTTAGAAATGAGTTTTGTCTAGGGTTGAAAGTCGATACAAAATTTAATATCGGGCTTTGGGAGTAAGCGAAATTCTTGAAATCGTCGGGAAAAATCAATAACAACGGAATATTATTCAAATCGGCGTGTCTTTATTCAAATCCATAACATGGACTAAGAAAATTTGACATCCGTAATAAGCGAATGACTTCATGGCGATATGAAAATGTTTGACTTCTGATGGTTTGATTGCTTGAATTGAATAACGAGGTTGCTTAGGAATATGAAAACTATGACCTTACGAAAATAATCAATTTCGGCGTGATGAGTAGTTAACCTTAAAATCACATCAAAAACAAATATCTCTATAGAAATAAGGTTAACGGTAATGTGATAGTGCTGACTGAATCAAGCAAGATTTATAAGCAATGGATGTGATGAAAGTTTCTCTAATGGTTTCCACGAGATAGGTCGAAAGTCTAATTTCTCGTAGTCGAGTTTAAGCGTTGTATAAGTAAGAGATAAAGAATGGGTAGAAGCAGATATCTAGTAAGGTATATACTTACTTTGAAATTTATAATTAACTAACCGTCTGCTAACCGTTCGGGTTCCTTGCATTTTTAATGAAGTCACGACAAGCGCTCTTCAAAAGAGCCGTTGACTTTGACTTTTACGGGACATCCTTTTGAGTCACCATTCCATTGAATTTGGGTTTCGATATCGTCTGATCTCGGCGATATGTCCTTCTTTTCCACAATTATAGCATACCTTAAAGCTGTTGTGGGCGGTTTGGGTGATATATCCCTCTTTCGCATTTGTAACTTGTCGATGGGTGGTCGTTCTCCTCCATAAAACTAGTTCTTCTTTGTGTTTGGCGTCTTCAGCATAGTGGTTGTTGAATCTCCTCTTTTAAAATCTCCTCCAGGCTCGCTTCTTTATTTTCATGGCCACGATTACCACGAGTGGTTTCAGCCTACTGTCGTATTTCTTTCTTTCTCATTTGGTTATCGTTATTACGATGTTGCTATCTTGGTATGATCTGGTTATGGTCCCTCGGTTGAGCGTACTCGTTATCTCGCTCTCTACAACAATTTGAGCCACATTGTGACATCTGAATAGAGAAAATTTATGAGAAATGAGATCTTGGCGTATGTCGGGTTTCAAACCTCTCGAAACATCGCGTCATCGTTCCTCATTTCTCACCAAATGAGGTGCTGAACTGGATAACTCATGAACTTCGCCTCGTCTTTGGGACCGTCGTGTTATTATTACTGCTCTAGTCTAATAAACTCCACTTCGCCCGTATAATGAATACTTTCGGGGAAGTACTTGTCGTTTATTTTTTGAAAGCGTCTCCATGGCATCTTTGAGTGCATTTGGATGGAGTGCGCTTCTGATTCCACCGATGTCTGCCTGCCATACGGAACATAAAAGTGGCGAATGGAACTTTCTGTTCCTCCGTGCATCCCAGACATCGAATATCTTGGTAATTTGTTTGATTACGTCTCACTTAATCGGATCGGCTTTCCCCGATTGCGGTGGTCTGACTCTTTGAGTTGCTTGCATTTGTGACCACGGTAATTGCTATCATTTCTCTCTGTATTTTGAACACGAGTCTCCTAAATGCGATTTTGCATGAGCTGCAAAAAGCTTCTAAACATCCCTCGTTCATCATCGCTTTCGGTGGTGTTGTTTCACGGGAGGAACATTACCCGACTGTTGCACGTTCTCCTCGTTGGTGAGTCTGAGGCATCTCCACGGTCTCATTTGCTCCTTTGTTAATATTCTCGATTCGACATTCTCAAATCTTGTCATAAAATAAGGGTTAATTAAGAAATCGATATATCACATAATATCACTATATCTTGACCGACTAACAAATAAGCTTAGGTAGGACACCTTTAGCGAAGGATTTACTCGTCTCTCCCTCTAGTTTTATTCCAGATCTCGCATGGAGATCGTATCCTAAGCTACGATACCCATTTGTGGCCCCCCAAAATAGGTATACCTGACACCCGTTACGAGTGCATGAATACATGAGTGCAAAAAGCAAACTCTGACTTGATAATCTGAATGTATGGTGTGAAATCGACAATATATCTTAATGAGTTTAAATATAATATTGTCTTACAGAAATGATATCCGCATAAATAAATCCCCATCATAATTATTGATTCATTATTTTACAAAATGGTGAGGACTACTAAACAACTCTCTCTAGAACCTTCGTTTCCATTACCCAGAAGCTAGTACTTTCATTACATTACCGCCTCACGAGAAGAAAAATGGAACAACAAGGAAAGGGTGAGCTCGACTAGCCCGATAAAGAATATTATGACTAAGATAATATCTGACAAATTATCGTTAGTCTTGACGAGGGGAAAAATCGATAGAATCTGATAAATGACAAGTTTGGATCAATATTTGGCGTGAAATAATAATTCATAGAAGAGTTTCGTAGAGAATGAAATCTACTATAATCTATGAATTTAACGGTCCATCATCGATATTTTATCCTGTAACATCAATCGATATACATACGGAATCAAATATTCATCTTTTGCTTTCTGGGCGAAGATATTCATCGATTAGTCGTATTCATTTAAACACTGTTCATCTTTTTACTCTGGGGCAAAGATATTAATCAATCGGTCGTATTAAATCTCGACACACTGTTCATCTTTACTCTGGGCCAAAGATATTCTTGAAATCATTCATCTTTGCCTTCTGGGCGAAGATATTCAATAATATCATCATTTAAGGCGAGGATGATGAAAATATTTTTTAAAAAGCGAATCGGTGAAACAAAATGTGAGGATTAAGGATTAAGGATTAAGTACTTGGTTTTATCCACGCCCAAAAATACCTCAAAAATAATCATAGTGGTGTAAAATTGAGAATGATCAAAACATGGATCTGATCGAGTTAGTATCGAAGAATAGATATTTTAGACGAAAAGAAGAAATTTTATTTTTGATTGAATAATCTTAGTATCGTGAATAATAGTATCGTGAATATCTTAGTATCGTGAATAGTAACTCAGACACCAAAGATAGAAATTCCACAAAAACATCTTCGCGACTTCATGAATAGTACTCGTGAATAGTAACTTCGTGAATAGTAACTTCATGAATAGTAACTTCGTGAATAGTAACTCATGAATAGTAACCCATGAATAGTAACCCAGAGCATGAAAAAGTTCAAATTTGATAAAAACTTTGGATCGACATTTCGATTATAATGATATTGAAGAAATAATATCATTCTGAAAAAAAATAATATCCACTTACCTCGAAAGATCGGTCTACATTTGAAACAGGATATAGGCTATGACTTGGACTTGCCTAGTATAGCAATACTCAAAGTATACTCAAAATACTCACAAGAATAAACTCGATATATAGAGAGAAAACTTGATTTACGGTGTGATTTTCAATTCTAACTAAGCACCTATTTATAGGAAATTGCTTAGAACTTTGAAAGCGAGAAAATTTAATAAATTAATAATATAATTATATTATTTTCTACACATATCTAGAATCTGATTTCAGCCATCAAACACATACCACCTTCTAGAAAAAATAAGAAAAACGTTTTCTAATTTTAAATATTTTAAACTTCAAAAATCAATTATTTGAACTTGAACTTGATAATTCATAATAAATAGCCCTTTCATCAGAAAATTCGAATCTCTTGAGTTTTTATAGGAAATTCAATTCTCTACAACTTTGCAGAAGAAAGTTTTCCAAATTCAATCAGAAATTGGCCAAGAAATCACAAGCGGGCAATTTTACTGGTATAATCAAATTTCGGTCGATAAATGGGGTCCATGAGCATGTTTAACATGTTTTAAACATTTATTGCAACAAAAAATACTCTTCCTCCTCGTATACTCATATATCCCACATTCGTTGTAAAAAAATATCATAGTTAATATATTATTAAAATAATATATTTAAATGAATTATTTTATCGAGAAAAAGATAAAATATTAATTTTCAACAATTGTCATTTAAAAATTTTCTCCATCTATATCCACATAAAATCAATATTTTCCTCATCATATAAATCAATAATTAATTATTCACAAATAATATTCTGAGAATCCTGATATTGTGACGAGGCGGTTCAGGGAAGAGGGCTTTCGATAAAATTTCTTCTTCTTGGTGGCATGATTAGGTGACAAACCTCTCCTTAGAGCGAACTTTCTAGACATTGCCAATAATGTTATCTAATAATATTATTAGGATAATATGAATTATTAGCCGATAATGAAAATCTTTGTGTAATGTGATTATTGAAACAACGATGATATAAAATATCATATGACAATTATTAACTTTCGATAAAATCTTTGAGCGGTAATTCACTGTAACCATTATTGAGTAGTGCCTTCTACGTAAGAATCAATAATTGGTGCAATCTGGTATGTCTCTTGTTGACAGCAGCGTATTAGTGTGTTTTAACCATAAGGGTATTCAAGCGATGATACTTGATAACTTACTTCTGTAGTTATTTAAAAACAACTTATATTTGTCGTTTTCTTCATCGATCGCTTTTAGTTATGGGGCCCCCACACATTTTTGCTTGGTAAATACGAATATTCAGACGCGATACGAATATTCCACGACAAACGAATATTCCAAGCGATAATGAATATTTTATAACCACTTGCTTATTTTGAAATATTTGCATATTTAACCATAGCTATCACATTAATCAAATCAACCCTTACTATTTCAAAATAATAAATAAAGGAAATTCCTTTTTATTTAAAAAATTTGGGGTCTCCCCAAAATAATAAATTTTGGGGGAATATCTTATGTCCACGTGTATTCATGGCAACCTTAGTATGCGTAGGAAGCGTCACAACCTTAGTATGCGTAGTAATCTCTTATGTCCCGCGTTAATACATGGCAACCTTAATAATTGATGGCTGAAACCCAGTAAATCGAATCATGGTCTAGCCAAGTCTATAAATTTTAGGAAAGATTTTCCACACCATTCTTTATGCAGTGTGGGATTACTTAAATAATTCTAGCTGAATAACACAGAATGAAAGAAAATGGGGACACTAAAGGGAGAGGCTAAAAATTCAAAATGAAGAAACCAAAATAAACATTATCAAGCCTCTTTATTCTTGGTAACTCCCAACCAGAAAATATAAAAGAAGAATTAAAAGGAAAATCTCTTTTAGAAAGTGGATTTCATAGAAATGGTGCAAATCGCCCCAAAATAACAAAAAATTTTTGGGGGGATATCTTATGTCCCGTGTGTCTACAGCAACCTTAGTATGCGTAGGAAGCGTCCATGACCTTAGTATATCGTAGTAATATCTTATGTCCACGTGTCTATGGCAACCTTAATAATTGATGGCCTGAAACCCAAGTAAATCAGATCATGGTCTAGCCAAGTCTATAAATTTTAGGAAAGATTTTTCACACCATTCTTTATGCAGTGTGGGATTACTTAAATAATTCTAGCTGAATAACACAGAATGAAAGAAAATGGGGACACTAAAGGGAGAAGCTAAAAATTCAAAATGAAGAAACCAGAATAAACATTATCAAGCCTCTTTATCTTGGTAACTCCCAACTAGAAAACATAAAAGAAGAATTAAAAGGAAAATCTCTTTTAGAAAGTCGATTTCATAGAAATGGTGCAATATTGCCCTACCAAACATAGAAAGCTAATACACACACATTTATAATCAGCTCCATAATCTACATTGTAGTTAAGGAAGCGTTTTAGGGTATGTTTAGTTATAGTGTTTGCTACAGTAATGTTTAATGCGTTTGGTCACTATAAGGTGATTTTAAATTTTGAACTTTAGTTTGAACAAACAATAAGTGATTTAAAGTGATTCAGGAAAAAAGTGATTTAAAAAAAAGTGATTCTTTTAATAAAAAGAGTTGTTATATCAAGACGTTGCTAAAAAAGATGCAGACAAACTTTGTAACATGGATAGAAGATGACCTTTTAGTGATAGATGTTCACCTTCAGGACTAAATAAACTAAATTGTATTCTATAATATAAAACAGAGCAGAGAGAGAAATACATAAGCGTCCCATCCAATTCCATGTCAGCAGCTCTCTCTCAAACCCCCTAATCAAATTTCAAACCTCTCCTCTCTCTCTCTCTCATTCTTACTTTACGATTCAAACCTCTTTCTCTCTCTCTGTTCTTACACACAGATCTGATACCCAGCCCCTAATAACTTTATCCCTCTCAACTCCCCTAAATCTTTTCTCTCTCATACTCAGCCCCTAATATACGATCCAATGCATAGAGAAAGTACTTAGAATCAAATTGGGTTCCTGAGGCTGGAAGTTCCAATTGACCCTCCTCTTCTGCATCGACTTCATCTTTCGTTATCTATCTTTTCGCCTAATTCCCCCAAGGTAGCCTTTTGTTTTTCCTTTTGATTATTATACAAAACTTTTACAATTTGATTTAATTTTGAGGTATTTTTGTTCGGAATAGTCCTAATTTTAAAGTCTTTTGGTATGTAGAATAACATTTAAGAATTTCTGGTGGGTTTAGGTTAAGCTACAGTATTCAGTGGGTATTTGAAGAAGAGAGGGTTCAATATTGAGCATTGATGTTTGAGAATTTCTGCTAATTTATGGTTTTTATATTTCTTGGGGTTTTAGAGCTAAATATTTGATTAGCCTTCGAAGTCAACCCAATACTTACTATTTCTAATTTTAACTGGTAATTTTCATGTATCAATGTATGTATGTATTATATATATGTTATTTTCTTGAAAAATAATTTGCCATTTTTAATTAGGTATGTTAAGTGTTGGGGAACAACACCCACGTAAAAACATTGAGGTAATTAATTTCGTTTTGTTTCAATGAGTGGACTAATTTGGTCATTTGTTTGATATTTATTTGTATGTCCGTATTTTATTGGATGGGATTTTGGATTTTGTTGTTAATTTGGTATCGTGGGATCATGATCTAGATCTGGAGTACCTAGGTTTTGGTAATTTAGAAGGATGTTACAGTAATTAGCACTTTTCCTTACTAGACTAAATTAAGATACAAACATTTGAGCGAATTTTAGTGGGTACCTAATATCTGTATTGTAATTAAAGGCATAATGGTGGACATTTTCTTTGAAATTATACTATTTCAGTGTTTTGTAATCTGTTATGACAATGACTCATAAGTCATAAGCCCTTGAATTGATTAAGAATAGAATATAAATTTGACACGATCAGAATTACAATATTTAGAAATTGATTTTTCAGAATTATATAAGACGTGGAAATGAGCAACAACAATTGAATTTGGTTATAACTCATACGGTCATAAGAATACATGATTAGTCAAATGGTCATGTTTAATAATATTTCTTTATGTATATGCAATTGTAATTATATGTAAGCATTCCAAATATTAAATGTGTTATTACTGCACAACAGTCCTAGAAATGCCTCGATCGATTTTCTAGATGACTTTATATAATCATTTATGACTTGAGATAGTTTTGGGATGCAGTTTGGATGTTATTTACTTTTCTTTGTATATGTTTTTTAAATATTTTCTATATATATTGGTATTTGTTGCAGAATGGGAATGCTGCTCCTGGATCAAAGTCACGCATTCCTCAAATGGTTGTTAATGCCCTGGGTTTTAGCTAAAAACATGATGCAACTGTGGATATACCATTGAATTCCATTAATGTAATGACATTGCTATTTTTAATTTTGCAGGATCCGAAGAAAAAAGAGAAAGAACTCGCAGCTTGGGACACAGATCTAAGGAGGAGGGAAAGGGTTTGTTCTATTACTTCTATAGTTTCTACTTGAGTACTTGGTCCTAAATGTATCATAGCAATAATTCATTTTATCGTTATCACTCATCGGTGTGTTTTGTTATTTTATCGATGTTGTTTTAATTCAGTGTTTTGTTTTATTTTGATTCACATATTTTGATAAATTTTATATTTCAAATATTTTCAGGTATACATTGAAGGATAATTGGTGCAAGCTGTAAAATAATGGATCTTATGCAACATGTTGTTTCTCTATTTTCTGCACGTTTGTATTTTTTGTGTTTCGTCTTTTGTAAAGTTAACTAATTATACATGGTTATGATGATTTTTGAGTATGGAATGATGATTTTTTTGATGGTTTGGATATGTATTGATGATTGTAAGTTTTGTAGATAGGTTTAGAATTTTTTGGACATCTATTTTTGAAGGAAGTTTTTTAGAAATTTCTTGAAATTAGCATCTCAAGTATTTCGATATTTTGGTGGTTGAATATGTATTGATGATTGAATATGTATTAATTATTGCGGTGGTATGTGTCTTTAGATAATGTAATATTTTTTTTTTCTTTTTCTTTTTAACTTTTAGACGCTACTTTTTGCGACTTTTAAGCGTTATCGCTAATATTTAATATAATGAGTTAATTTCATAATCATAATAGGATATAAATATTTTCCAAAAAATAATTATATTTAAATATATATATATATATTATTAAATATAGCGAACATTTACATTAATGGTGTTGATAGGATAGTAAAATAAGATTTATTTATTTATATATTTTCTACTTATATATGATGAGCGGTAGAGAAATGCAGTAGAACTATAGAAGTGTAATAATGAGCGGCGGCGGTAGAAAGAAAAGAAGTGAGAAAAAAGAAGACGAAGACGACGAGGTGGAAAAGTTATTGCGAGCAACGGAGGATGATATCTTACTAAAGCTCAGCGTTGATTCCCACATGTCACGAGGTTCTTCCTCTCAAATACTTGACCCAGATCTGGACCTTCGTTTCCAAGCTCTTCGATCTAATTCCAAACCAACAAACCCAGCTTCCAAATCAAACCAAAACCCACCACCAATAAGTAGTACCAATTTTCCTGATCTCAAGCCAAACCAGGCTGTTGTTGTTGCTGACGGCAATGCTGATGAGGATTTATTTGCTAGATTTGTTGCTCTAAAGTCATCTCTTCCCTCCTATAATTCTTCTGCTGCGAATAATAGTAATCAGGTGTTGCCAAAAAGTGAAGAAGAAGAGGATGAGGTTGATAAGGTGATTAGGTGGGCTATGGATTCTGCTCGTCTTGATCCTTCTCCTGCCTCTGATGCCGATACAGATGATGATGATAACTCCGATACTAGCGATGAATCTGATGATGATGATAATGATATTGGAGATGGTAAAAAGAAGGGGGGGAAACAAAAATGAGTGTCAGTCACCTTTGAATTATTGTACTCATTCAACTATCATTAGATCAAATGAACCTACATAAATATTCCGAACAATTCGGTTTATTATTATGTTTCAGTAGTGTATAATAATATATATCTGAAAATTGAGCTTCGCTTGAAGTTCGGGATTGAACTTGATATATACGCGAGGCTAATTGGTATGGTGAGTTTTTTATTTTGTTGTATTTTATTAAAGATAACATATGAAATTATTAGAGTGTAATTCTGAAATTATGAAAGTTGTTATCTAATAGAATTATTTTCCTTTTCTTTATAAAATTCATAATCATAAATACAAGTTATTGGTTAAGTGATGGTATATGATTGCATCTTAAGGAATTCTTGTATAGTTAAGATAAATATGAATCTAAACTATTTAGAAAAACTTTTAATACAAAGATTTGAGTGGTTAAATTACATGTTAACATATATTAAGATACACCGTCACTATAATATAATTTAAAAGTAAGTAATATTATTATAGTAGCCATTTCCAAGAATTAAGTAATTGCGAATAAATTTTAAAAAGTCAAAATATATCTCTAATTTTGAAACATAAATAATATAGCATAATGGTACGGAGTTAGGAAAGTTGTGTTATGTTATAGTTTAAAATTAAGAGTTAATTATGTTAAAAGTTCTTAAAATAAAATTTTCAAAATGAACTTTCATATTTATATATACCAAGGGAGTAAAATAGACCATGGTTTTTGCATTTAAGGCCAAAAGGTCTACTAGAAAGCTATAGACAAGTGAGATATTTTGCTCCGCTAAACGGCAATTTCTAAACAAGTTGATAAATCAAGAGTAACAACTTGAACTAATTTTAACAAACAATCCGTCTACATACAAGAATGTCCTTTCAAAGGGAAGACAATTCCCGAATTAAAAGGTGGTCACAACTCAATGTCCTATCGCCAAATCGTATGCTCATAATTTATGCAAAGCTGAGTAGTAGAAAGTATAATTTGAAAAATAAAATGAGTACAAACGGAAAAAAGAGGGGTTCTACATGTGTTGTTTCGCCTGCAAAGTTGGAAATTCAGAAAGCTGTCCCAATCTAAATGCCCAAGCGTCCCTAATCTGAAACAAAGCAGCATAAAGTGAGCTGGATGATTAAGACCAGGTTAAAAGTCAGAACAAGATGAGCAACTCACCATTAAATAATTTTTAGCAACATTCCATACGAGATTTGTCCCCCCTTTGTAAGTAGTATTTATGTATGTTACAATTGAACTTTGACTATAAGAATTTTCTTAATGTCCTGCAAATCTGGCACCAAATTCAACACCATAAAAGGCTGGAAACAAATGGATCACACAAGCACATGCAAGTATGTTCTTACCTAGGTTTTCAAAGCTAACGGAACTCATCGTGGTATTCATAATCGTCGTCCTCATCTTCATTAAATATAGCGCTATAGAATACATACGGGCTATCGATCATCTCAGACAAAGTCAGATGGCCGTCTTTGTTAGCATCTGCCTGCAGAAAATAGAATGGAAAAGTTCAGCAGTAGAAACTACATATTGAGTATAAAATGCTCATACGCACAGAACTGGATGGTAGTCAAATTCATGAGACTTCTTTCTAATTATTCATCAACCTTAAATTGGCAGGTGCCTACTGCCAATTTAAATTTTCTCTAATGGGAGGCCTTCAATGTATCAGAAAACACAATTAAACAATATTGGCAAACAATAATATTTTTGAAGAAAAAAAATTGACAAGAAAAATATCAAAGTAAAGCCCAAGAAAATGTTCTTACAAAAATAAAACCAAGTATTTGTTTGTAAAATATTTTTTCACACAAGTTTAATAAATATCATGACCATATAACATTGTTCTAAACATTTGGATTCGTCAAAACTTTTCTGCCATTTGTCTTGAACATTGACTGCCTCTTTTCTAACATTATTGTCACATTTTAAACGGATAGACACGTAACTAAACAGTAGGTTGAGGTCAATTCTGTACCCAGGTAACAGCAACTCCTCTCATATACAAAAGATTACTTCACCTAACACGACCACCATGTTCCGTAAAATGGGGGAACTCTAACAATTAGCACAAAATACATATTTTGAGCAATTGACAAAATCTTTCTCAAATAAAAAGAGCTTGCAACAGATTGATGATAGCTCGATAGCTCAGGGTGAGAATTGGCAAGAGAGACCACTCAAGCTGTTAACTCAATTGCTCTTAAGCCAGCATTGGCTCTTCATAAAGCTACCCATGAAAACTCTAGTAGCATATATCTAAAAGGGAGAGATCACAAGATACTCCTTATGACAGTGAATACAAACCAATTAATAAGGACTATTTAATGCTAAAAGAGCTAGAATCACAAGGGCACAAATGTATCCCAAACTACAAAGATGGGAAAAGAATCACCATGAATCTTGCAAAGGGGAAGGGTTCAGCAGGAAAAATGAGCTGTAAACTACCTTGAAATATTATCTGTTTCAAGTGTATATAAGAAAATATAAGTATCATCTAGTTCAACAAGTGCCTTTTTAACACTGCCTATGGTATCCAGTATTCTAAAAGGCGGCTGCCTAGGCGCTAGGCCTCCCTAGTGCCTCACCTAGGCCAAACAATCTCTCCAGGAAATTAGGCGGGACCTAGGCGGGCAAGGCGGAGAGTTTTTTTTTTAATTTTAATACCTACCCAAACCAGATCATATATTTATTTTTCTAATGATTTACCATATTCATAATGCAAGTTGTAGCATATCAAATCACAACAATAAGTGAACAAGATCAAATCAAAATGGATAATTTTATTATAGTTGTACTTTTTTGAACTTGTACCAACTTTAAATTATATAAATGATGATACATTTGTAATATTTTAATTCAATATAATTCTTAAATTTATGTTTAGTTTCTTAAGTTTTAATATTAAATTGAATTCTTGAAATTTTAAATTTTATTATTTAATAGCAATCATACGTTAAAGATGTGTTTGAACTTTAAGCAAAAGCCTTTATTATCTTTATTATAGATTGTTTTGTTTTATATTATTGTTTTGTTTGGATAAATGTAAGATAAAATATTAAAATTGGCTTACAATCAAAAATCCCGCCTAGACCCCCGGCCTACCGCCTTTTAGAACATTGATGGTATCTGACTAGGCAATGTCCAAGTCATCTTAAGCATAGCCAAATGTCAACCTTCCATATCCTAGACCTATAGAAATAATTAAAATTTCTGTCCAAGTCATCTTAAGCATAGCCAAATGTCAACCTTCCAAATCCTAGACCTATAGAAATAATTAAAATTTCTGCTCAACCAATGAAAAGAAGAACATTTCTTAAATCTGAAGAATTATTTTCAAAGAAAGAACAATCTATTTCTCCTAAACAAAAAGCAGTCTATTTCAGCTTTTCAACAAAGTATACTCATTTCTAGTAAAAAGTAAAACAGAATACACAAATCTCGCAGTTGGAATTTTAACTTTACAATTGTCAGGGAGATATATCACTGCATAGACCAAATAAGCGGGCCTTGATCCAATTGGCAAGGGTATTTTTAAAAAAAATTGATACTCCTTATTTAAAATAGTAATGTTTTTTAATACATATATATCCTCTTCCAGTGGGCCAGGGAAAGAAGCGGCCATATTAAGCCCTATTATTGGCCAAATGTTCATGGCTATTCCACTGACTCGCCGAGTGTATCAGCTCCCAGTTATATGTGACTTATGTTTGAAACTTCGAACAGCAAAGCATACAGAAATCTATTCCAAATGTATAATAGGTTCTAAGCCCGCGGTTAAATGAATACCTGTTGTATAACATAATCTGCCTGTTGTTTAGCATAATAATGCTCTGACGGATGAAGTTTTCCAATAATAGGTAGCAGTTCCGCACCCGACAAGTATCTGAAAGAAATGCGAGTTTAGGTTAATGATTATATTAATTTCCAAGTATAAAAATGGGTTAAGGTTAGAAGAAATCTCAAATTCGATAATCAGAAGAAAAAAATCTAACTAAGTACCCATCAGCGTCTTTATCAAGATCAGCAAACAGCTTTCTAGCTGGAGCGTCCAGCGAATCATTAGACTCGTGTGTAGAGTTATGGGACTCCTCTTCATAGTTTCTTACCAAGTCAAAAAGCCCATGAAAAAATTCCTTAAAATTAAGTTTCTCATCTTTGTCAGTGTCTCTTTCCCTGAGGGAAGAAAGAAAAAGTGAAACAAATATCAATTGGTGCAGATAAATAAACTTTTATTTCTATGATCAAGAATTATTGCAGAGAAATATGTACAAGGAACTGCATAACTAGCTAAAAATTGTGTAATATCAAAAGATTAAGAATAAGCAATAACTGGTTTAACCCTTATGGATTTGTTTGTTTCACTGATAGAATAACTGAGGATAATTTCATAGGGAATATAATTTCGTGGTATGGATGCATACGGGATAACTGAAAATGGGATAGCTATTCCGTACCTTATCTAGTGATTTAAAAAATATTTAGTAATAGTGAAGGTAAAGAGAACATTTGATGTATATTACTCTTAGGAAGTATTACCTTGTCCATTGAGTATAACAGAGCAAATGACTAAAATAAAATAACAAAAGAAAAGGGAAAAAAAACATTTCCTTGGAACAAAACCAGTCAACCACAGATGAATTTTACCAAACATGGAATAAGTGAGGTCCACAATACAAGAATTATCCCCTAGTTATCCCAGAAAAATTACCCCCATTTCTTAGGTGCTAACCTATTATGTCCCTGCGGGTCCCAATTTACCCACAATTTAATAAAATCAAGGGTCACAATTATTTTGTGTGGTCAATGATTTTTACCACAACGAAATGTCCCAAATGCATAGTTGTCACGGCGACATAGCGAGTCATGGTAGTAGCCGACTACCTGGACGCCAAGGCGACAACCATAGCGTCCATATGGCGACAAGTCGTTTACAACTTGCAATTTATATATTATTTATTTTACTTAACAAAGTATATTGGTAATAAAATTTCATACACATTAAAACTCAAAACATAACACTATGGAATAACATTAAAAGTATAATTATGTAAATACTTAGCAATATATAGACATATATAATATAATATTAATATTTATTTATCATGTATTATATATAATATTAATATTTATTTATCATACATATATAATATAAAATCATAGTTATCAAGGCGCTAAGTCGAGGCAAGGCGACAGCCGGGAGCTTAAGCGCTTAGGCGACAAAGCGCCCGACTAGTCGTCCACAATTCGGCAAGTCGTTAACAATGTAAATTTTATACGTATAAAATTTTATATATTTAACATTTATATGAATATTTAATTATTTATATATTGATATTTCTAATTATTTACCATATTCATAATGCAGGTTGTAGCATCTGCATTAGATTAGGTTGTAGCGTAATCATTATAGTTGGACCTTGAGGATTAAGAGGATGAGGTAGAAAATGAATCAATGGAAGACAGTATCACAACTATTGGCAGTTCAAATGAGTAGACAATTTTTAGGGATAATTTTGTTGAAATTTTTTTTAATGAGTGAAAGAATGTTAATAATTGAATAATTATTTATAGTGATTGTTTTGTAATTTGCTTAGCCTTAATATCTGTTGGGAATTGAATAAACTAATATGAGATGTTCAAGAATATTACTTTTTGCTTATTTTTATATATGATTTGTATTGGTTTGAGGCTTTTTATTTTACTTTATTTTTCATGAAGGTGTTTTTTTGATTTTTAAATGCATAAAAATATATAATTTAAACACTTCTTTCTATTGTATAATCGCAAGTCATCTATTGCTACAAAAATAAGGAAATATATAAAATTTACAAGTCATATTGGTTGACAATTTTGACCTAAAGATACATTTTAAACCCCAAAAGGCCCCGAATTCCCCAATACCCCTTTCGACTTCTTTGCGCTTAATTTTTCTCTCCTCAATCAAAGCCTAGGCCCTAGGGTTTCTTATCTCTTCAATGAACCATGTCGCCCACGAAGATCACATCAAGAGCTCGTGGCGAGGTTTTCGAGGTCGACCGGTAGTAGCTTTAGAGTCACGAGACGATAAAGCACATGATCGAAGACGATTCTTACCGATAACGAGATTCCGCTACCCAACGTCACAAGCAAGATCTTGTCGAAGGTGATAGAGTATTGCAAGATGCACGTAGACGCTCCTGCCGTAGAGGATCGTGCTGTTACAGCAGATGATTACGCTACAACCGATCTAATGCAGATGATTACGCAGAGGATCGTGCTATTACGTAGACTGAAGTCGACCGAACCCGCTCCAACAAGTCGACCGCTTACCAATATAGTCGTCCAAGTCGCTCGGCAATCGTCCGAGTCAGTGTCTGAGCGATCGACTATCTGATCTCCCACCAAGTCGTCATGCCGCCTTGGAATTGTTTACCGACTTGACGCCTAGTCGTCGCCTAGGCTACGACTAGTCGACGACTTGATAAGCATGTATAAAATTAATATTTATTTATCAGATATATAGTATAATATTAATATTTATTTATCATGCATATAATATAATACTAATATAAACTATGTGCTGCAATTTATACAGTATAATAGTATATTAGTAGTAGACAGTTGTATAGCATTATTGTGTATGTTGAGTGCTTTGTTTACTAACAGAGAGTCAAAGTCCAGTCATTGTCATTAACAAAGTAACACGTGTTGATGTATGGTGTAATTTGTGTAGCGTAAGCCAACTAATATATGCATTAAGCCATATACCATTTAACTTAGTATTCAAAACTTTTGAAACAAAAAAAAGAAAAAGTGAAGAAGGAACAGAGTCCAAGCAAAGTCCATGCAGTCGCCGGAAACTGAGAAATATAGTCTAAGCATTGTCGTCGGAAAAAGACCTTCGTGGTCGTCTCTTCGAGTTGAAGTTTTTCGCCCTCACAGTCACTCTCTCTCGGTCATAGCCTCTCGCCATCTCACAGTCTCTCTCGACTTCGATCTTCTTCTTCCCACTTCGAAGCCTGTCGGATTCTCACTTCTCTGCGAATCGACTGACTAGGGCTAGCTTTGGTGTTGCGCTCACGACGTCGTTTTTTTAACCCAGATCGAATTTGGATCGATCCATACCTAGAGGCAAGTCGCTCGACCAACCAAAAATTCGTCCAAGTCGTCGCCTCGTCGTCCAAGGCAACGACTGTTTTTGCTAAGCGCTTGCCTTTCAGCCCTCAACCAAGTCGCTTGCTCGCCTTTCCCATCTCTTACCGACTGGACGACTTGGCGTCCCCTAGGCGACACCTTAACAACTATGCCCAAATGGGACAAAATTTTGGGAGAGGGTGGGTGCAATAAATGTTATCCTACCTCCATGGGATAACTATTCCCTTGTATATTTTTCCCTCCTTTGTTATGCTAAACAAATGCTTCTAAGGGTAAATGGGAAAAATGTTCTCGTACCCCTTTCATCTAACTCATTTTTATCCTGTTCAATACAAAGTTACAAACAAAATACTATACCACAATCCTATATAATTTTTTACCTTTGTCTGGTTTGAAATTATCCCATCTAATCCTATCTATGAAACAAACAAGCCCATTGTTGTAGATGCCAAACATTGAGAAAACAACAAGGATTTACCTTGGTGAATATAAAAATAGCTAGCTACAAACTATTGATATGAATAGGATTTGACTAGAAGGAATTCAGTCACTACTAATTCATATAAGAGCCAGTCCCTCATTTTGAAACAGGCCATTTAATGTCATTTTTTTGTAGAACGCAAGAAGAAATAATATTTCAAGAGCAAATAAGATGTAAGCCAAGAAAAATAGAAACTATAGATAAAGTTAGAAGAATGAAACAACAAACATAATGATAAACGAATACATAAATATAAGTTATTAAAGGTTATAGAAGTTGATGATAACCGTGGCACCTTATTTCTTCATTGCACAACCACTGAAGTAGTTTGATACTATCGCTGTCAGCCGGGTGCAAAAAGCTATAAAATCACAAAAAAGAAATAACTCATTACGGAAAGAAATAGCTATGAAAGAAGTGCTAGAGAAGAAAAAGGGGGCTATCATACAATCTGTCCAATTAAGCAAAGTTTCACCTAAACAAACCATACGTACTTGTTGAATTCTGTTACATTCAAAAGACCATCTCCATCTCCATCTGATGCATTAAAATGCTCCTCTTTCCACCAGCCCATGTTATATCCAAATGAGGTATTATCTGGAGTGGGAAAAAGTAAGATGAAGTTATCACAATATCCTTGCATAGCATACTGCCAAATGCTTACCATATACGGAAAAAATTAATCCTGCAGATCAAAGTACCAACCACAATTCATTTACAACTACATCCAAGTTCTCATTATTTCTGTGCTGGATAATATTGAACTGGTTATACATTGTTTGTGAAATATGCATGGATGTATTACTTTTGAATCTATTTGTCACAGGTCAAACAGATCTCATTGATATATCAGGACGCAAACATAGATCTCCATTTTTCAAGCACCAACTAGACTTATAAGTCAAGGAAACAAAAACAAAAGCTACCAAAATGAGTGCCTAATTGACTACCAAAGAAACGTCATGGAAAGCAACGACGACAACTAAAATTTAATTTTTTTCTTTAGATTGAACAAATTTAGGAGCTAAATTTCAAGATACTCTTTTGAAGATCAAACAAATTCAGGAAAGATGTTGCAAAGTAAAAAGAGTTTGCCATTTTGATGATAACTTCTCTCCTTTCCCATAACAAGCTTCACTTATTAACTGAATCAGATACTTAAAGACTCATCCAAAGCCAAAACTACATGCACGTTAAAACAAAATATGAAGTCTGTCCCCATCACGGCACACCAAGATCATAATCGCACTAAATTAAATTTGCACTAAATTTTTATAACAACACACCAAGATCCAAGGATACATTTCAACTAAGTAGTCTAAGTTAAAGCATAAGCTTAGACTTGAGGCATATTATCATTTTTAAAAGGATTCAATATTTGGCATACTTGCTTAAATTCGACGCAAAAGACCTGTCTAATTTTCAAGCATATCCAAAAAACGACTTTTAAACAAATACATGCATATGCAGGATCCACATGTACAATCCATGACAAAGATTTCATGGCGGCTCCTATAAATATACATGCATAAGTTATACATGTTCAAAGCTCACACAAGTGCATTATAGACAAATGTTAATGCCATAATACTCCGTGAATTCATAAAGCCCCTTTCCAAAACCAAATCTAGATGAAGCATGAAATGATAAGATTAGGAGGTATAGGTATAAGTATAACACACAAAAATACAAAGAACATGCATGTTTTGGACCATTAAAAATTAGAACAGATGGATCTAGAAGTCTGCATTGTTGTACTATAATTTTGCAGAACCACTACTAAATAATTTTCTGTGACTTCTTCACCGTAGAGAATTTGAAGGCAATTATACCATAATATAAACTACACTTTCGGGGCTCCAAGTTGGGACCAAAAATCACAGAAAAGTGTATGAAGGAGAATTATTTGTTTAAACCTGACCTTTCACAGACTTTTTGCTGCACATTTCATAATCCAGAACCTTACCAGGTTTCATTAAAAAAGTTTTCGTTATTTGACCGAGCTGAAATTATAAATGCGGATATGAATCTTGTGCAAATAACATATAAAAAAATCAGATAACTTTAATGTGTCTATATCAATTAAAAGTTGGTTGTAACTCCTCTGTGGATTTGGTGATGTTTTTTACATTTCAATATAGGGAGTGTGGAGGTTTTGCAAAACTCTACAGAGGAATAGGCTAAAAGTTCTGCTATTGTATAATGCTCTCATAACCAGCTTAGATTCCAACCAAAATTTATTTTACTCGGAATTAAATAGACACTAATTTGCTTTTTCCTCTTAATAACTTACTCCATCAGCCAGCGTAGCTAGCAACTGAAAGGTAACTGCAGGCATAAGCTAACCACTACAGTTTCCTAGCATCAAGGAATGTAACTTGTTATAGTTCATGAATGTACATATATCAACACATGAGGGAAAACAAATAAACCAAACATTTTTTTTTATAAACCAAGCAAATAGAACAAACATGTTCAACAACCAATTACACTTGGGGTATTAAGTGGTTCTAGTTTTCTACAACTTGACTTAACAGCATGAATCCCTAATGATCATCAGTTAAACATCAATTAAGAAGTCCTTGATTATGATCCCATTTGCTATTATTATCCAATCCTAACTAACAAGAATTGTTCTTTTTTATAATCTACATCTAATTGATTACAATATGAGGAAAAAAAAAATATTAGTAATGAAAGAACAATTCACCAGAATTCCGAGTCCAACTGGGCGGTTCGTACTCAGAAAATGACACAAATCCGTCGTGATTCTTGTCGTGCATCTCCATATCCCTCTTAGTCCTGTGTAAGGTCTCCCTCTCCGACTGCTTCAAGTTCCATTGAGTGAGTTCATGCTCAGTCACGAACCCATCTGGGGGATCCACATCGATTTTGGGAAACAGCAACACAATCCTATTCGTCACATTAAACTTCTCCTCGTCGTTCAAGTAATCCTCGGCATCCATAAAGTCCTCCCACTCCGGCTGCGACTCTGCCGCCGGAGCTTCATCGAATTCGTAGTGAGACTTCTCCCATAGCTTGTCCTCGCGCTTGCGCTCGATGTCAGCTACAATTGGATCGAAGGGGATAGGCTTTTTCTGGTGGTCGGAGAAAGAGAAGTTTGACCGGATCTTTAGGCGGCGGTGGCGGTGCAAGGGTTTGGTTGTGGGTGCGTGCGAGATTAGGAAGAGGAGGAGTATGGCTACTGCAATGTAGATGATTATAGACACCTGCCCCATCTCATCTAAACTGGCTACATACAAATATTCGACAGGGTTTAAGAGTTTGATTGAGATCTCTTGAATCTGGTTATATATATGTAGAGAGAGAATTAGAAGGAAGTGTGAGTTGTACAGGGAGAGAAGTGTGACGATTTGGACCGGAAGGTGCAGAACAGCAGAAGTGATTAGGACTCTACAAGAAGAGATGGATCTGCTGTAATATAATTAATGCGCCTCAGTTATAAAATTAGTACTACCTCTGTCCCATAATAATAATTTTTTTTTTTTTAGGTTAAATCACACGTACCAATACACAAATTAAAATAATAAAAATATCTTTAATATATTTTTTTTGAAGTTGAAGAGTTAATGAGTGTCATTTAATTATAATGATTGAAAAATACAATAAATACCATTAAATACATAATGGCATATATGAAAAAATATTATAAAAATTATATTGGAGTTTTAACACATTACTTATTTTGGGAAAAAATATTAAGCCTAAAAAAGCACTTATTGTGAAGACGGAGGTAGTATTATACAATTTACTTTAACACCCAGTTTCTCAATTTTGGACAGAAAAAAAATATAAAATTTAAATTAGAATCGAAAAGAAAATAATATAAAATTTGAATATATTTTTTTTGTTGCTGTTTTTGAGTTTTTAATACATAAGAATAAAAAAATTCTTTTCTTGCGTTTTTTGAGTTCCAATGAAAAGAAAAGAAAAATATTACTTTTATAAATTTACCCTTCTATTAATTATAACCATGAATTTAATACATATTCAAATACAAATATCCAAATACATCTCTTCTCCTTTTTATTTAATTTTTAATAAAACTTTTAATTTTATTTGTGATATATTCTTCTACAATTTTTTTTTTTTTATCACACTTTATTCTATTCATACAAGCTTATAAAAGTTTAATGTGTATCGATAAAAATGTAATCTCTTTCTTTTCTATATATATTTAAAATAAAATAAAATACCTTTTAGTTCATAAACAAATATTGAACTTATTGTGCTTGTCTATTTCGCATCAACGGAGAATGATGAAATTGGAGGTCATAAATAAATATAGGACTATATAATATTCGTGACCCAAAAAAAAAATAGTTTTCCTTTCTTGTCAGTACTGTACATTAAGTTTAGTAGATAAAAAATAATTTGGAGACATGAGATGTAATTTAAAATTTATTATATTAAAAGTTTGGGATAACATGGGGATTATAAAAAAATTACTTATTCCAAATTATTTTATGTCCAAATCAGGTCAATTTTGAACGAAAAACTTTAACAAGAAAAGTGATCAAGTTTTCTATCAATTTCTTTTTTTTGTTCGTTTATTAAAAAACTCCGAAACATAGAAATGAGAAATAAAACTTAAATTTTCTATCCATTTCTTTTATTTTCTTTTATGTTCGTTTTAAAACTCAGAAACAGAGCGTGAATTCAAATCAAGTTTAAATTAATAAAAAAATATTTAATTTTAATTAATACAATTATTATAATTATATAATATATGATGATAACTATTATAAATTAAAATATTTTATTTTATTTTAATTTTTTATAAATTATATCAATTTTAAATTTAATATGCCGTCGTTTGATATTAAAAATTAAATTATGTATCTAAATTTTAATCAAAGCAAAATTTATTATCTTTTAACATTATTTAAGCAAAATTAAATTTGCTTAATCTTTTGGAAAAAAAAGAGTTATTATATATTTTGATAATTTTATGTCATTACAATTAGAAAACTTATCAATACATTAAATGTGACGCCCCAAAATAGGTATACATCACCCATTTTGAGTCGCCAAATACATGGTACATGATACAAATACAAACTTAATGTATACAACTGTTAAGTGTCGTATAGAATACGACAAAACATAATCTGTGAGTTTTAATACAAATATTGTCTTATAGACAGTATTTAAACTCAAAATAAGTCCTTATTGCATTTATTATCACACTATTTCACAGAATAATGAGGACTACTAATGCAAATATCTTGACCGTCACTCCGTTTTCCGACTAGTCCCAGCTATATTCTCATTTTCTAAAGATAACAATGAAAGTAAATGGCGAGCTCAACTAGCACAGTAAGAAATATTATGACTAAGAGAATACATAATAAATTACCGTTAGCATTCAACAGTGTTATACTGATAAAATATAATAAACATCAAGTTTAACTGCAACGGAACAAACAATCCATTAAAAAAGTCAAATAGAGCATTACATCTACTATCTTCTATGATTTAAAAAGTTTATCAATAGTTTTATCGCATGAGACTCAGCTTAATAAATAATCCACACCATCGAATCATCCCTGCACTACGGGCCAAAAATATTCATTAGTATCACAACCACGAATTATCCATACACTACGGACTAAGAATAATCGTGTTTTCACCAATGGTCATGATCATGCCAACAACTGTCAATCAATGCACTATGGGTCAATGAGAATTTTTACCACATCATTTGTGACAGTACGATCATGATTATACCGAATAATTCATGGTCATAATCATACCAAGTCCATCTATGCCATACAGGTCACATATGACTTCCATCATAATATAAGCACGAGGATGATAATGATATTAGAATTCATTTAGAAGAAAACAAATGATAAATTTTTAAAAATTTATAATTAAATTTATCCAGAATTCAATAATGTCCAAATTGTCAACATGATACTGTTTTGTGGAATAAAATTCAAGAATAATATTGTATCAAAAATGATTTAGACAAAAAAAAAATCAAATTTTGTTATGAATAGTATCTGAGGTGAATAGTAATCGAGTGAATTATCCGTGAATAGTAATTCGAAAATAATACCCCGTGAATAATACTCCCGCATAAAAAAAGTTAAAACTTATCAAGAATGCTCAGAATAATATTTTCATAAAAAGATATTGGATGAAGCGCAAATATCAAGGATATTATACTTTATGGAGTATAGAAGTCAAAACTTAACAAAATGAGTATAAAATTCGAAATTTGAAACAAACTAATATTACTTACATACTATTTCATTCGAATACTGAACAAAAATAATATCCCTTACCTCCAACTGGTATAGCGAGAATATTTTTAAAGAAAACAACTGCTTTTTATTCTCAAAATTTTCTTAAACTCTAAAGAAATACTTCAGAAAATATAACTCTATGCCCTCCTGTTGATATTCACATGAATTGAAAGTGATGGAAAGAACCAAAAAACAAAAATTATATATGTGAGGTAAAAAATACCTTTGGCCCGCTGAAAATTATGGTGTTGCCAGAAGTGAAACCAAAGGCCGAGTTGAAGCAGGAGAGAGATTTGAAGATAGAAAAGAAAGAAAGAAAAAACTAAGAAATAGGAGAGAGAAAATGGTGATCGGAAAGAGGAAAGGGGAGAGAGAAAAGAAAGGAAAAAAGTGAGAAAAAGGAGTCGGTATTTAGGTGTCTTTTTTTTAAGTCAGGTAAGAAATGACTTGTTTTTTTTGTTTTTTAAAAGTTACGCAGGAAAATTGGCCTGATTTAGCATAACTTCATTAATCAACTTCATTGGGCGGAGTATTCAATCTGTCATCTTTCTCGTTTTTATCGGCACCTTTTATTTACTTATTCACCCTCCCTCCCCTCTCGTACTCATTTTCTTTCTCCTCCCTTTATTTATCTTGACATTCGATCTAGGCGCATCAGTTTGATTTGTATTCTTCAAAAGGTTTAAGTTTCTTTACAATTTATGTGTATAGATCTAGTGACATTATGCTGTTGTTTAATCACATTACATTATTTGGTTATATAATTAAAATATGTGACTGGTTTTTTGTTTTCTCAGTTTCTGGCGGCATTTGATCCGAAAATGGACTCTGCGGCCATAACTTTTTGTAGCAAACCTGTGTATTCCTCCCCTCCAGTAAGTTAATATCTCTAGCGCTCTCTATTTGTAGTTTTGGTTTTATCTCTCTTAATTGTTGTTCATGTTTCAAATTTCTGTTTTTTTTTTGCTGATTCTTAATGTTGAGCTTTACATTAATTCAGGGCACTGGCTTGATAATTGCTTAGATGCTAGCTCGAGTAAACTTTTTTTGTATTGAAAAGTACTGAGAAATTCCTACGTGATCATTTTAATACAACTTCGTTCAGCATATGTTACATGGTTTTTAGGTACTTGTTTTTAGTATCATTATTTTCTAATGTGTGTTTGTGGGGGATAGGGCTTGTAAACAAACACTACTCAACAAGCTGTTAGTTATGCTTCAAAATTTATAGTTTTGACAAAGTCCCACATTGTCTATTTTGAAAACATTCATTGTGTTTATTACATTGGTATGGGCTTAGTAACATGGTTGATGAAAAATGGATGGGCTCGCGCACATGAGGATGACTAAGGAATTGGGCTAGGCCAAACTTGGATCTTGGACTTTGGATCAGAAAACCTTAGTGCGTGTGCCGTTCTTTTCCTTCCCTTTTATAGACTATTCTGTTACTCCCCTTTTATAGACTATAGTGTGACATGAAGTTCATATTCTTAGTTTATTGAGTACTATCATGACGCCACTACTGCATTTCTAACTAATGTCAAGGATAAGTTTGAATTTTTTTTATATTTAAAAGTCATCGTTTTACAAATGTATCTCCAATTTTAGAATGGAGAGAGTACTACATACTTGATAGCAAGTTCACATACATGTGGTCTATAATGGTGAAGGTATGGTTAGTAGGCTGAATTTCTACAGTAATTTTAGCAAACTTATTTTAGCTTTAGCACAATAGTAATTTGGCTTCCTATATCGTGCAAAACATCTGTTGACTTATTTGTATGTTTGTGTTAAATGAAAAAGAATATTTATTATAAAAGATAGGAACTACAATTTGATTAGAGGAGAATGAGAAATCATCCTAAACTAAAGAAGGAAAAAACCTTTAAAAGAGGGCTACCCTCCAGTCCCTCTACAAATCTGAACATGAAATCCAATGACAAGAGCCCATCGTTGAGGACCACAAATAAACCGGGAAAATAACCGTCACAAAGGAGATAAGAGGACATGAATTTGCCTTGTTTTTTGACTGCGTTCTTGATTATATTAAACTATTTTTACTATCATGCAGAGTTTATTCATGGGGAGCACTTGTGGAATTAAAAGCTCCCAGTGTATTTTTATGGTGGGAAATAAAGTGAAATTCCCTAGGCAAAGAGCTCAGGCTTCTCAAGTTAATCGTAAATCTGGGAAACGTGGGGGTGCTCTTAGTGCTACATGCCGTGACGATAAAATTCTGGTGGCAAACAGAGGAGAGATTGCTGTCCGTGTGATACGTACTGCTCATGAGATGGGTATACCTTGTGTTGCTGTTTACTCAACCATCGATAAGGATGCACTTCATGTGAAACTGGCTGATGAATCAGTTTGCATCGGTGAAGCACCAAGCAGTCAATCGTAAGTTTCCACAATTTTCTTATGCTTATAGTTTCTCATTTCCTTGAATTATTAATTGTTATCTATATGCACACATATAATCATTGTAAACATTATTCTTTTGATTGAGATGGATCAATAGTAGAACATGAATGAAGAGTACAAGTGCAAGTAAGACTTGTTAAAAAAGAAAAAAAGAAAAAAAGAAAAAAAGAAAAAAAGAAAAAAAGAAAAAAAGAAAAAAAGAAAAAAAGAAAAATAGAGTACAGGTGGAAGCAAGAGAGTACTGTCCAAGTTTTCAAACTCCTGCTTTAATTTTTTGTTCATAGCTCCTGTTTTGAATTTAATGAACCTTTATATTAAATATACGTGTTATACTTCTAATATAGTCGAAAATATATGACACTCATATAATGAAAATAAAAAGAAGTAAATAGACCCATATATTTGTTTCCAATGCATCTTAAAATCCATGCCGAAAGGGTGTATTATTTTACCTTCAATAGTGAGTGAAATTAAAATGTCAGGCCTTAATGGTTAATGTTATAGCGTTCAACTCAGGGAACTGGTGAATTACTTGATACATGTGTCAAGGGTGGATACTCGTACACAATAGCCACAGGAAGATAACAAAACTCCTAGTTCCAGTGTAAAATCCTTGAGGCAGCTAATACGAGTCCCTTTAAAGCCAATTCACGAGTAAAACTCTTCAATCTCCTAACACTGGTATGGAAATGCCTACCTTTGACCGGACTGTGATAGTGAGGATAAAACCATAACAGAACCAAAAAATGAAGAGGACAAAAATGAGAGGCAAGTGATCTTTTATTATCACTGTAAAAGTAAACCAGTAGTTTGAGTGAATTGTGCCCCCTCTTTAGTTCATAATGTGATTGATAGAAGAAAGCAAAAGGTTTCTGTATAATTGTTATAAAAGTCGAACAGCAGTGAGTAAATACTGCCCCCTCTCTTTAGTTTGTAATGGGATTGATGACCTATGCGTATATTTTCTTTTTCTTTCTTTGCAGGTATTTAGTGGTCCCAAATGTTTTATCTGCTGCTATTAGTCGTGGATGTACAATGCTGCATCCTGGATACGGTTTCCTATCTGAAAATGCAGTTTTCGTTGAAATGTGCAGAGAACATGGAATCAATTTTATTGGGCCAAATGTAAGTAATTCAGGATTCGGATCAAGGAATTTGCAATCATTAATCCTGGCATGTCCATATTAAGATAGTTTAGATACACAACTCAGGTCTTCTAAGTAGGCATAGCTAGTGTACCGTTGCTACAACATATCGGGTCATTTCTGTGCAAGTGCAAGTATCTAGAGAGCTGAGAACTTAAACACCAAGATACAAATAGGGTCTCTTGTTCTTTGACATTATGGTAAACTATATCAGAAGTTATATACTATAGTCTATACAGTCCAATATGTTAATGCAGCGGAAGCAATAAAACACTCTCAATCCCATTGATGTGGAGCACTTCGTTCCATGAAAACATTATCAAAGGTTTACTTATTTTTAAAAAACCATTTTAGTAGGTTTCCTTTAACTGTGAGCTGTACATATGGAAAAGTGGTTATTGTTGCTCATTATTTATGCTGAAGGGATGATTCACTTTGTCAAACTGAAAAAGCTCTTTTCACTTATGCATCATTTTTGAAGTTCTAGCCTGATAGATCCTCTGGAGTGTTTCATGACATGAACCTCTCCAGACTCCAGTTAGTTAGTTAGTTGCTCTATCTACGGGCTAAAACTATTTTTAGTCTTATGCTATAATATTTAGTTGTACAAAGTTCTCTAGTTAGGTAGGTGCTTGCACAAGAACATAATTCTTGTTCTGATGTCTATTTTCCAATCATGTGATTGTCTCTTCTATGCTAATCTTGTTGAGGACGACATATTTTGAAATTCTTAAAATTCATAGTCCAATATCTTAGGGATGGTTAATATTTTGTGTATTGTAAAAAGAAACATGGACATTGGACCATGCATCTCCCATATGGTGCTAACAGGATTACCACTCAGCTAACTTGTGGTAGTGACATGATTATGATATTGAGTGAATCAGTAGGACTGGGCAAAATGTTCGTTTTTCCAGTTTTCCAGACCGAACCAGCCGGTTCGGTACAAAAAGAGCCGGTCCGGTTTCGGTACAAAAAAACCGGTCTATACCGGTTGTTCGGTACTAGTTTCGGTACGGCCTTTTTATGGTTCGGTATTACTGAACCGGACCAGTATATACTGGTTTTCTAATTTTTTTTATTAATAAATAATTAATAATAATAATAATAAAATAATGATTATAATAAAAAAAATAAATTATAATAATAGAATAATGATTATAATAATAATAATAATAAAAATAATAATATTAATAAAAATAAAAATAATAAAATAATAATTATATTAATTTTTGGTAAAAACCGGTACGGTTCGGTACACCGGTCCAACCGGTACCGCCGTACCGGTATCAAAATTTGGCCGGTATCGGTACCGGTTCCGGCCGGTTTTTACCGGTTGCCCACCCCTACAGTGATCAATGCGTATGTAGTTTTGTGCAAATAGCATGTTCTGCTCTTTCCTTTCCTTATACATGACAAATGATGAATCTTGAGTCAGCTTGTGTTTTTTATCTTTTCTATGATTACAAATTATGCATAGTTAAATCATCTTTGAATTTCTTCTGTATCTGGAAAATGTTTAGGAGTTCTGAATATATGATTTTACAGCCTGACAGTATTCGTGTCATGGGTGACAAATCAACTGCCAGGGAAACAATGAAGAATGCTGGTGTTCCAACTGTACCAGGAAGTGATGGATTGTTACAAATACAATTTTTGATCTACATATTACCAAAAATGAACTTGCAACATCTTTAATCAACATCAAATTTGATATTGCCAAATTTTAATTTTGTTAATAATTGTCATAATAGAGCACTGAAGAAGCTGTCAGGCTTGCTGATGAGATTGGCTACCCTGTGATGATTAAGGTAAATTTTCTTATAGTTGCATATCACGTTTTTAATGACTAAAACTATATGAGATTGCAGTGCTGAATAATGTCTTCTTGTACCACTCTTATCAAAATCTATGCATGAGATTATGCAAAAAGATTCAGCAGTTAAACTCAGAAAACTATATAATAGATCATCCACCACTAAACGCGTGACCTTAGAGGAAGTTGAAGTAATTCTCCCAGAAAACTTGATATACGTGGCTAATGTGTTTGACTTCATTTGCATGATTGTTCAGTTCTCCATGGTGTGCTCTATTTGATTCTACAAAATAACTATAAAGGATATTTAATTAAAAATTAAATGTCATATAATTTAGATCTGGAAATCTTTGTGGTTCAGTACAATTTGTCTCTCTATACAATAAGATATCAAAATAGTTGACTGTAATTTAGAACTTTTAAAGTAGATTGCAATTGAATTTGTTTTTTACCACACTGTTTGTCTATGGAGAATAGGTTCTTTTCATCTTTTTCATTTTTTGGTAAGCGAGCTTTGGAGAGTAGACAGGGTAAGAAATGAAAGCTTAATATCATAAACACATGGCAGTGGAGAGCCTGTTGAAAAGGTTACTGATTTTCTTTTGACTAGAAGTAACAAACTTATCATGGAAGTGAAGTGCTAACTATAACCGGATAGAAGTGCTACATGTGTATAAGCTTTCACTTTAAATACAGAAGGAGATTACTTAACAAAAAGATAAAAGAAATTTTAAATAATGTATGATCACTTTATGCTTTGAAGGCGACAGCAGGTGGGGGAGGCCGTGGAATGCGTCTTGCTAAAGAGCCTGAGGAGTTTGTGAAGTTACTACAGGTATTTCTTTCTATCTTTTTTTCTTTTATTCAGTCAGGTAGTTATTTTTCTGTATTTGTACATTTTGAATTACTCTAGAAACGACCAGTCATATTGGGTCTGTTTTTATGATTTCTTTCCAACTATATTCATTTTTCCTCATAACCAGTTTCTAGGAGTTTTTTTAAACTGCAAATGGTATGAAATTATGTCATTTGTCCTTATTACTCAACTCTATAGTGATGTATATTACCACGAAGAAACGTTTAAACTAGCTGAGATGAAGTTGTCTCTAACTAAGTTTGGTTAAGTTGAATTTTTCTTTAACCAAGTTTTGTTGAGTTAAATTTGTATTTAACCATGTTTAGTTAAGATGAAGTGTTCTTATCTAAGTCTGGTTTGAATTGTTTCTTTTGACAGGCTGCTAAGAGTGAGGCTGCAGCTGCATTTGGCAATGATGGCATTTATCTTGAAAAGTACATCCAGAATCCAAGGCACATTGAATTCCAGGTAATTTTGTTTTTTTTATGTCATATTTGATATGATCAGTCATAAGAGGAATAGAGGATATGCATGAAATGGTGAATTGCTTGACGGGCTTTTGGTTATAGGGATCGATCCGTAAGACGTCGTGGTGGTGGATGGTTCACTATTAAGTTTTTTATTTATCAGTTGTCTATCTATTTAGTTTGTTAGACTTCTTATTTATTGGCTTATTTTAGTATTGGATTATTTATTTAGAGACCCAATTGTTATTGAGCTTAGGATTTTTAGAGTTTATTTTCTTATAAATATGCTTGTAAGTCATGTTAGACTCTTTACACTTTGATATTGAAATTATTCTAATTATTGGTTGCAATGAAAAAGGTTAGAATGGGGGATATGGGGTGAGCCAAATTTGGATTTATCGGTTTCTCCTGGATGTCTTCTTTTATTCCGTGCTTGCTTATGGTAGGCCATTACCGAACTAAGGGGTGATATCCGCACAAGAGAGTGCAAAGGAAGAGGCTTCAGAGCCTATTAGCAACGTTGCAATCAATACCTTTTTTCTCTCTCTTACGGTTGGGAAACCTTAGGGGTAGTGGTTCTCATGCGGTTGGATCATCCTAGTTCTCTTCATCTTCTTTGTTGATTACCATTTTTAATTAATTGTCTGTTCAATAATTTCCATCCTACATCATATTGGTATCACAACTTAAGATTTCTCCATCAATTTCTTAATTTTTGGTAGATGGTTTTCAAAGAAAAAAACAAAAAGTTACTATTCCTAGTCGGAGTTATTGTTCATCGACGGAGTTACTGTTCATCGCTAGGGTTACTGTTCATCGCCGGAGTTACTGTTCATTGCGGTTAACTGTTAAAAAAAAACCTTGTTGCTGCGTTGTTTAGGAGATAGGGAGGTAACCCTAACTTTCCTAATTTAAATTAAAAAGCTTTGCAAATTACCTTTAGTACTCAAACTTTTTCTCTGTATTTAAATATTGCCTCACAGTTTATTAGTTTACATTTTTTCACCCTTGTTTCTTGCGTAAAGAGCTCTAAACTTTTAACCTTATCAGTTTTCACTCCAGTCTCATACTTTCTGATCAGTTAGGTCCATTAAAAAAAAGAAGAAAAAAGGTAAAAGTAAATATTTCATTTTGAATATTTGGTCTAAATTTTTTGAAAGTTTGTTTGAATTTAATCTTTTAAAATTGCATATTATTCCATCTAGTTGCATTTTATTTGGTTATTATCAGTAGCTTTTGAGATTGCAATTGCATAGGCTTAAACTTGTCAGTTTTGTGCTTGTATTTGCATCATGACTACACGTACCCAGAAGAAATTCAAAACCAATTAGTGGCCATAGTTGCACAACTGGGTCAAATGAATGATATGATCACACATATTAAACAAAGACAACCTATAGTGGAACCTCGGAGGAATAATGGGAATGAGCATGTCGAAAATCCACATGTTAGGCACCATGAAAATCCTAGGCATGATCCTTATGACGATGACCTGAGTTTGACAGTAGATTTGATCCCAATGCATTTCTGATTGGTTGTCTAGTACGGAGATGTTTTTTGACTAGTATGAGATGTCTGAGGATAGGAAGGTGCGATTCGCCAAAATGAAATTGGTCAGTTTATTCTAGTTAGGGGTTGAGACAGACTTAGAGCGTCTAGGTGAGACACCTATCAGACATTGGAGGAAAATGAAAACTTGTCTATAGTAATATTATTTACCCGTAGGACATACCGATAGGTTAATGGAGTCGTATGAGAACCTTTGTCAGGGTAATAATATGTCTGTTACTGATTACATCTCCATATTTAGGGAGTTGACTCAAAGACGTCAGATCAGTGAGAGTGATAGATTGACCATTATGAAGTTTAAGAATGGGTTACGACTTGAACTTCAATCACACATCCTGACCTGGCATCACTACCTTAGATGACCTTTTTCAATCAGCTCTAAATAATGAGTATCACTAGGAGTCCCTTCTTACTTGGGTCAACCCAGTGGTCGAAATTTCTCACAGAATAGACATTTCCCCACTTCTCAGGTGTCTTCTAGGGCTAATAACACCGTAGTTGGGCCATTTTTGACAAAGGGAAGGGTGTAGTTGCACCCAACTCTCGGTCTACTACCCAGGAAATAGTAGGGAAAACTTTAAAAGAGAAGGTGGATATTGTCGGGAATGAAGTCGAGGGTGAGTATGACTCGTAGGATGAGAAGACTGATGAGCACCTATAGGAAATAGGTAGATGTTATGAGGTGCGTTTTCACGAGTCATAAGAGAGAGGATGATTGGAAGAGAATCACCATATTTCAGACCTACAAAAAAGTAGGTGGCGTCTCTTTTATGTTGATCATTAATGGGGGTAGTTACTTAAATGTGGTTGCTGAATCCGCCTTACCATGAATGAAGCTGACAGAACCAAATCCCCAGCCTTATAGCGTCGCCTGGGTCAACAAGATATCCATTCTCGTGTCAAAGAGATGTCTAGTGCTAATCCACCTTCAGGGAGGAGAGTATTTGGTGTAATGTCATTCCTTTGGATGTTGCACATATTTTACTAGGGCGACCTTGGCTATATGACCGTGATGCGACTCATTATGGGAGGACGATCACATGTTTTTACAAACAAGGGGCAAAAAGTGTCATTAGTACCTGTGAGACCCCGAGTGTCGTCCAAGAGTTAATCAAAGGAGACTAGCTTACCTACCCAACAAAAAAAATCATTTGAGCGGAGTGTGTTGGAGAAGAAGGTTGTGTATGCTGTGGTAGCTACAGAGGTGAGAGTACTAGAGAGATGGTCTTCTTTACCTAACCCGCCACATTATAGGATGCATCCCATAGGGCAGATTGATGAGACGACAAGTGAGTTTTTGAGGAAAGGCTTTGTTAGAGAGTCTTAGCCCTTGTGTTGTTCCAACCTTATTCACCCCTAAGGCTGATGGGAGTTTAAGGATGTGTTGTGATAGCCGATCCATAAATAAGATCACCATCAATCATCAAGTATAGGTTTCTCATACCTAGACTTGATGACATGTTAGTTAGATATGATGACTGGGGTTTCACCAAAATAGACATGCGGAGTGGATACCACCAAATTCGCATCCGAGAGGGAGATGCGTGGAACTTTAAGACATGAGATGGACTTTATGAGTGGTTAGTCTTTTCTTTTGGCTTAACAAATGCACCCTACACATTTATGAGATTTATGAATCAAGTGTTGTGTCTTTTCATAGGTAAGTTTGTAGTGATCTATTTTGATGACATTCTCATTTATAGTAAAACCCGAGAGGATCACTTACTTCACTTGCGAGAGATTCTAGCAATTCTTCTACGTGAGGAACTCTATGTTAATTTGAAGAAGTGTTATTTTGTTCAGGAGTCGGTCATTTTTCTTGGGTTTGTGATCTTCAAAGAGAGGGTTTCTGCCGACCCCGAGAAAGTAAAGATTATTAACGAGTGGTCTGAACCTTTTAATAATCACGAAGCTCGAAGCTTCCATGGGCTAGCTACATTTTATAAGAGGTTCATTAGAGATTTAATACCATTATGGCTCCCATCACTGATAGCTTGAAAAAGGGAGAGTTCGTTCGGTCTAAATTAGCTACCAAAGCCTTTGTGGAAATCAAGAATAGGTTGACACATACACTTGTTCTCGTGCTACCAGACATTCGTAAAGTGTTTGAGGTAACATGTGACGCTTCATGGGGAGTGCTTAGTTAGGAGAGTCATCCGATAGCGGTTCTTTAGTTTAGTGAGAAATTGAATGAGGCCCGACAAAAGTACTGTACTTATGATAGAGAGTTTTATGCTATAGTCCAGGCAGGCAGACACTTAGGTATTGACGACATTATTTGTTGCATAGGGAGTTTGTTCTTTACTTCGATCATCAGTCACTCCAGTACCTTAGCTCCCAAAAGAAGCTAAGGTTGTGTTTGTTTACATCTGAATAGCTCTTAATGGATATGCCTCTGATTCGGTCATAGGTAAAATTTGGTTGGTAAATTTTTTTTTTCTCTTATTGCCTCGGTAAGATATGAAATTAAATCTATACTATTCAGAGGTAGGTCTGAACCACATTAACTATTTTTGGACAAAAATAACCTCTTCAATATTACAAAATTCCTCTTGTATCCCTCAGCTTCTCCCTCAAATTCTCCACCCCCACTTCATTCACCTTCACCTCTCTCTTCAGCTCCTCTACGGCTCTACCGCTGCCTCGTAACGCGCCACCACCTGTCTCAGCGTCGCCCCACCACCCTCCTCTCCCTCAACCAATTCCTCCTTAACCGCGCTAGCGCTACTGCCTCCCCAAGTCAATTTATCGTCTTGATCAGAATTCTTGTTCATGATAAATTCAATTTCGAGTTTGATTTCGTCCTCTCCAACTATAGGTTGTGCGGCCACTGATTCATCTCCCAATTCAGTAACAACCGTCTCTTCTAATTGTGTTGATTCTTCAGTTTTGGGTTCAAAATCGGACAGTGTGGTATTCTCATCAACAAGAGTACTCGATTCAACTTCAGATTGTTTCGATTTCGACGTCTTTTTGTTTGCCTTCGCCAAAGCTTTTCGTTTCGCCGATCGAGGAGGCATAATTTCCGGTATGCAGGAAAAAATCAGCGAGAGGAGGAGGTGGTTTCACTTCGTCATAGGCTTCTTTTCGCAGCCGGGGAGAGTTGGTAGGGATCATCCGTGAGACGACGTCGTCGTGGATGATTTGCTATTTAGTTATTTATTTATAAGTTGTCTATCTACTTAGTTTGTTGGACTTCTTATTTATTGGTTTATTTTAGTATTGGGTTATTTATTTTGAGACCCAATTGTTACTTGGCGTTATTAGTTTTATTTCTTATAAATATGCTTGTAAGTCATGTCAGACTCTTTACACTTTGATATTGACATTGTACTAATTATTGGTTGCGATCAATACCTTTTTTCTCTCTCCTGATTGGGAAACCCTAGGTAGGGGTGTGCAACGGTAAATTACCGTACTGTATCGAATACCAAACACCGATTAAACGGTATTCGTTCGGTACCAATACGGTACCGATAAATACCGATTTTGTATCGACCGTTTTTTCTTTTTCTTTATTTTCATCAACATGCAACCCATATGCCAAAAAAAGCCCAAACCTGAAGTCCATCAAAAAACCTAAATGGTCATTTCCTTTTCTTCAAAACTTATTTCATTTAAAAACCAAATGTTCATTTCTTTTTATTCAAAACCCTACATTATTTACTTAACTACTTTACACCATAGCCAGTGGCGAAGCCAGGAATTATTGACAGTGGGGGCGATTATTAGAGTATCAAACAATAAATCAAAATTAATAATTATAGCAACAAAAAACGACTTAAATATATAACCAAAAATATATAATATATGTCATTGTTGTACCCATCAAACTTATACACAAAAAATAACTAGTATAATATAACAATTACAATTGTCCTCTGCGCGTTTTCATTCGTTGAAATCACAGATAATACTTTCATCATTAATCGCAATCAAATACATCCTTCTCGATGTATGTAATCAAGCAATCATTCATCAGTTGATCTTCCATGGAATTGCGCAACCTACTCTTAATTATCTTCATCGCAGAAAAAGCTCTTTCAACAAAGAAGAATTGCAATGGTAAGATTAATGCCAACTTTAGAAGCCGATATACCAAAGGAAATACAATATGTTTCTTAGTACTCACGAGCTTTCTTGAAGACCGCTTAATCCTTGAACTTCCAAAAACTCTTGATTTTGTCCGCATATATCGTAAATGTAATTATCTAGTCGACTATCAAGTTTCATAATATCTATTCGAGAAAAGTCATTCAAATAAAAGCTAGCGAGATGAATCAATTTATCCTTATCAAAACTAGCTAAACAATCATTAGGATTTAAGCATGCCACCGATAAAAACAAGTCGGTATTTGCCTGTGTAAAACGATCATTTAATTCTTGAAGTTGCCTAATCCAAAAGCAAAGACAAAATATCTCAACATAATAATGGTGAAAATTTGTAATACCTTGAGATTTTCGACTTGATCTCCCATGGAATAAAGCATTCATATCTATAATGTTAATTTTGTGTTTGTTGCAAAATAAACAAACTTCATCCAAGATAGTTTCTCCCATCCTTCATCTCTCATAGCCTTCAATAGTTGCTTAGACACTTTAACTAATTCCATAGCATTTACAATGTCTTGATCCTTTCTTTGCAATGCTTGTGATAATTCATTTGTTATTCCCAATATTTTTCTCATCAATATTTGATCAAATGTAAAACCAAATGATTGCAATGACTCTAATAAACCAAAAGCAATACCTTTTTGTTGGTATACCAAACCATCATCTGAAACCTCCTCAAGTACATCAATCACTGAGGAGAACATAAGAATTAAGTTCAAAAGTGTCTCATAATGTGATCCCCAACGTGTGTCACCTGCCCGTTTAAGACTAGTTTCTTGATGTAAGCCTTTCCCACTTTGAAGTTCATTATTCATCAATGCTTCCCCGACTCTAGTAGCTTCTTTCTCTCGAAGACTATCTCGGCGCTTGCATGATGCTCCAACCACATTTAACAACTCAGAAACCTTGTTAAAAAACCAAGCAATGTGTCTATGCTTACTAGCAACAACTACAATAGTTAATTGGAGTTGATGAGCAAAACAATGGACATAAAATGCAAACGGATTCTCGTTCATAATTAAGGTTTTGAGACCATTAAATTCACCTCGCATGTTACTGGCTCCATCGTACCCTTGACCACGTATTCTTGATAAACTTAGTCCGTGACTTGAGAAAAAGGTCTCAATTACTTCTTTAAGCAATGAAGCAGTAGTACTAGTAACATGAATTATACCAACAAAACGTTCAACAACACATCCCTTTCTATCCACATAGCGTAAAGCTATGGCCATCTGTTCTTTGATTGAAATATCACGTGACTCATAAACTAATATTGCAAATACATCATCTCCAATATCACTAATGATAGCAATGGTAGTTTCTAATGCAACACAATTTATAATATCTTTCTGAATATCACTTGACACCAATTTCAGATTTTTGGAGCATTTTGCAACATAACATTGTTGATATTTTCATCAGGATCAAGAAGAAATTGTAGAAGTTGTAAGAAATTTCCTCTATTACTTGAATCCTCATCTTCATCGTGCCCTTAAAGGATAATCCTCGACGAAAAGAAATCTTATGCAATCAATGATGCATTTAATCGGTCGATATTGAGTCTCGTTTGTTCGTAATGTTTAATAAAACATTCTCAATGTTTTCTTTAGTTTCATCAGATCTTGACATTTACTCCAAGCTTGGTTATGAGTCTTATTAGGCCCTCCAACGTGAATATCAAATCTCTTTTTCTTGCTCCATGTTGTGAACCCGTTAGTACTAAAAGAATCACCACCCGTTTGTTTTCCAATGTCCTGCCTAAATAGATAGCAACATAAGCAAAATGCTGCATCAATAGCTATGCTACACTCCAACCAATTTCCATATTCTTTAAACCAAGAAGGATTAAATCTACGTAGGTAGCTCCCAATTTCAGGTCTCGTGGGAAGTTATGTTTGAAAGCGGCTGACAAGGACCCTTTAGCATGAATGCTCTTCTTACGTCATCTTGAATATTAGGATGATACTTTGATATTTTCTTTCGCAACCCGGGGTCTGCTTCAAGATTTCCCAAATCTACTTTATCATCATCCCTTTTCTGATTTTTGTTAGAACATGATCCTTCAAATGCAGAAGCTTTTTTGAATACAAATTTGTCCATAGTAGTTGTCTGATAAAAGAATGTGGTATAAGAAGACAATAAATTAATAAAATAGAACTACAAGCTCTAGTGATGGAGGAAGGCCTGACACTTCAAGTTGATCATCTTTATTAGACATGCCTATGATTTATAGTTTTCTAGTCATTGCCTCATTGGTAAATTTAGATAAATCTTTGAAATAGTGGAAAGATGGGATTTGGGGTGTTAATCTTTGCCATATTAATTTTTGGTTATTAATGTTAACTCATTTTTCTTTACTGTTGTGCAGATGTATACCATATAAATATAATACAGTAGCAGTTATTCTATTTATTGAGCAAGAAATCGAGTAATACAAACAGAGCATAAATTTGAGCAACTCACACAAAAAACAGAGCAATTAGACAAACAAAGCATAAATTTGATAGAGCAAAATGCAAATAGAGCATAAATTTGATATTCTACTATCTCAGTGACGGACAAAAAAAAAACCCAATTAGACAAAAAATCAAGGAAAACCCCCAATTATAATTCTACTATTATTCCTCACCCAATACCTAGTTACCCTCTCAAAAGATGGAAACTATCAGAAATTCACAAACCATTCAACAATTTGATATTTACACATAAAACATATGATTATGAAAAACCCTAAAAGCATAAATTTTACCAGCTGTAGATGGCTTTGGCCTTTGGAGTTGGGGTCTTGCCGTCTTGACTCTTGGGGAAGAGCCAAGACGATGGCTCGATGATTTCTTTTCAGTAGCTTTGAGTTCGGACCTTCTACCCGTATCGATGTCTTGGCACTTTCAGTCTCGCTTAACTCTCACTCTCTCGTGACTCAAATGAACAAGCGAGAATCGAGATGAAGTAAAATGTGTGTATGAGGCCCGAGGGCATCTCGGGTTGGCATGAATAAAAGAGTGGGTGCAAGAGTAAAGGGTAATACCCAAACCCAATTTTAGTGGGTGCAATTGATCGTTTTAACCCACAAAAAAATTATTTATCATATATAAAAAAAAAAAAATATCCAGTGGGTAATTGCCCCCATTAGGTTAACATGTAAGTCACGGTGACCATAGCACTATAGCACTATAACACTATAGCAGCCGTTCTCGGCCTCTCTCAACAAGATAATAAATCTAAGAATCTGCAGGTAACGTATATAAGAAATCAAGTCATATATTTAAGATGTATCATATTTTCGAAGAAGATGAAAGAAGAGTAGGTATGGGTATGAAAATTAATGGGTTTAGTAATTTATTTTTGCATTTCTCTAACCTCTCTTCTACCCAATTTTTGTTTTTCTTTTTGATCTCCATTAGTCCACCTTGATGTGCCATGTTCTTGCGAAGAGTCAAAGTTCTTTACAAAGATTTTACTGTAACTTTGTTAGAAAAAGAAATGAAAAAAGAAGGAAGAAGAATTGACGAGTCATAGCTAAACTAATACTATAAATTAATTGGTAAACCGGTACCGGTTCGGTATATCTCGTATATTACTACAGAACTAATACCGTTATCGGGCTGGAAAAATCGGTATTTACCGGTTACATTTAGCGTTACCGGACCGGTTCTAAAACATACCATACAGACTAGGTCGGCTATACCGGTATCGGTGTTTTGCACAGCGCTAACCCTAGGGGTAGTGGTTCTCCTGCGGTTGGATCACCCTAGTTCTCTTAATTTTCTTTGTTGATTACCACTTCCAGTTAATTATCTGTTCAACAACTTCCATCCTACATCATTTGGTCTTTAAATGAAATACCACGTCAATATCTGGACTTGAGCTACAAGCATGCTATGTGATTTTACATGCTTGTATTAATCTTATATTTGAGGTTCTTGTAGTTTAGTTATGTTGGACTGTTGTTGCAATATGAAAATAACATTACATGGCTAGAAACTTGGAGTAGGATGCCAATGCACTTAATACCATGCTTCCTTTGTAAACTAGACCACTTCACCTAGATTGCAATCTGTTGATCACCTCTACATGCTCATGATTTACAGGTTCTTGCAGACAAATTTGGCAATGTTATTCACTTTGGAGAGCGTGATTGCAGTATTCAGGTACAAATAATTGTCCATCCCTGTTTTTCATCTTTTTAAATTTCCACTGTCAGCATTTAGCAGCCTATGAAATTGGTTGATTAAATGTACAAACATGACTTGGTCTTTTATATCTAAGGCTCTGGGTAATTTGTGTTTCTCCGGGAAAAAAGGAAGTATGTGAGTGATTCAAACCAGAAGAAGTGTTTTTAACTCAATATAATACATTATCTGGAACTTGGGAGGACGCATCATTGATTCCATACGGTGTCAGAATCAGTTTTATGTGTAGTGATTAGAAGTATGTTTAATCCACCTCTCCAAGCCTAAAGTTTTTGACTAGTTTTGCACACTTGATAAAAAGCAAACATTCTCACAATTGACAAAATGCTCCACATACGCTAATTTGTGGTTTCATCTATCAGGCCAGTTTGATCAAGATTACAATATGTTTGGAACTTTATTCAAAATCGAGAATCGGCATATATTTGAACATAAAATCCTTAATAGAAATATTCTGTTTGCTTGAACTGATTAACTGCGAGTCTGGGATCAAAGTTCAAGGTTTAAATTTTCATGGAAAACTACATATTCCCTTTTTGTCAAAACCCCTAGTGTAAACTAGTGGATCTTCCTTTTAGTCCATTGACTGTCTGTCTCTAGCGGATGGTTATTGTAAACAGTACTCAGTAGGCAATGTCATGGGTAAGGTAATCATTATCTCAATTGGATGTGGTTAATCATCTTAAGCACACATATCTGAAACATAATAAATTAACTAATTCATATGCTAGAGAAAACATGTTTGAGTTATATAACCATACCACACTTGCCCCCAAATCAAGAAAAGAAGGAAAGAAATGTAACAATAGAAAAGCAACCTAACTGTGCTCATCAATGGCTTTGAGATATATAATGTACAACTTCATTCCCATATGTAACCTAGATCAATCTCACTATTCTGTTAATCCTAGAAGCTGATATTGTTTAATATACTAGTATCTTCCCAAATGAACTTGAGCTAACAATCCCATCAAATTCAACCTTTATGATAATGGTGCTTCAGGTGATCTATGAGATCATGCCATTTAAATGTGTAAATATTTAGTTGGCAAAAGAGAAGTATGAAAAATCATGACCTGTGCCTTAATAGAGTAACAACTGATATTGAAAATGACTTGGTTATGCAGAGAAGGAACCAGAAGTTGCTGGAAGAAGCACCATCCCCTGCATTAACCTCTGAGTTGCGAAAAGCCATGGGTGATGCAGCAGTTGCAGCCGCAGCATCTATAGGTTACATTGGTGTTGGTACAGTCGAGTTCCTTTTAGATGAAAGAGGGTCCTTTTACTTCATGGAAATGAACACTAGGATCCAGGTGAAAAGAGGAAGCTGCTGATTTAAATTTATTAGATTTCTAAAAACACTACATAAGGGGTATTCCTGTAAAATGCGTAATTGTTTTTTCTGATGTTTGACAATATTTAGGTGGAGCATCCTGTGACAGAAATGATTTCTTCTGTTGACCTGATTGAAGAACAAATCCGTGTTGCTAAGGGAGAGAAACTACGTTACAAACAGGTAATGGATGAGGTTACCTAAGATACTCTGGGGATAAATCAAAATCTTTATATTCATTTTCTGATTTCTGATCAATAGGAAGATATTGTGCTTAGAGGACACTCAATTGAATGCCGTATTAATGCAGAAGATGCTTTCAAAAATTTCAGACCTGGGCCAGGTACGTTTGTAGTTTTTGCAAGCTTGGACGTCCATGCAGTGTGTTATCACTACTGAATTGAGTGTTAAACAGCATAGTGATTTCACCTGCGCTCTATGTTAGAGAGATTACATTGTCCTGTATATTGGTATAGATGACCGTGCTATACTAGTGACTTTTCATCAAATTAGCAATATAGGCAAGGTCTTGCCGAAAAATATCTTTATTAAGAGATTTTTAGGTGTATTAGAGCCGGGTTAAATCCTTTTTTCATCACTAAACTAGATCCCAATTTACATTTACATCATCCAACTCAATTTTTTTCCGGTCAACTCATTGTAATATAATTTTTTAAAAAGCTTGAATTCCATTTAATCTGTTAAATGTTTAACAGAAAAATGACACAGCAGTCTAAAATTGAGCAAATTAAAACTTTTATATCACATGGAAATGTATGTAGCAAATTGGTTGACCTACTAACATTGTTTCACTTATTTAAATTAAATTAAACCATAAATTATTTAATTTATTAATTTTCAGGACATTTTAAAAAAAGCAAGTCTTCCTCCACTCTAAACTACTCAACATCGCGCCCATTTGCTCACTACCATTCCCACCGTAACATTTGCTCACTACCATCACTGCCATTACATATTCTTCGATCCTTTAATTTTCCACCTGATTTATATGTAAGAGTTATCCTGGACAGCCTCAAACCCATTTCATATATGTCAAATATTATTGAAGAACAAAAGGGAGAATACAGGAGCTAGTTACTTGATATGAAACAGAGAAGGAAACTTTAAAAATTCTTCTTTGATTCTTGATCAAAGCTTCATAGTTTCTCAAATCTTCAAATAATTCATAATATCAACATCAATTTTTTTTCTTCTCCTTCAATTAATATCATAGAGATAATACTCTGGTTTTTTAATTTTAGCCCCAATTTACAAACCCTAGTTTTCATTCTTGTGCAAGTTCAAATTGAAGCAACAATGGCGTTCATCTTGAACAACAGAGAACCTAACACCAGTAAAAAGAAGAAGAAAAACAAATATACTATCTTTGATTAAAACCCCAGCTTGTGTGCCAAGTCTTCTCCCATTGTGACAACAATCTCCCAAACAAAACCATGAAAAAAGCAACAAAAAAAAAAAGAAGAGAAAGAAGTTGTTTAATTGTTTTATAATAATATTTGGTGGGGAAGCTTTGATGGTAGGAGAAGTTATCCAATCATGAAGAATTTAAAATCATCCCAGGAATTGCATGTCTAGTTCTAGATCTATCTTTCTCTGTGTTCATGTTCTTCTTTTTGTTTGTTAATTTCTTAATGCTTAATTAACTCAATTACATAGCAAATGAATATGGGACCAATGTGTTAGTTGTCTATTAATAACCATGCCACGTGTACAATTTGATAACAAAAAAGTTTTTTTTATTTCTTCCGTTAAAAGTCAATCGACTTGGAAGGAATTTGTGACGTTTTGTAAAAACACAGGAGTTCAACGAGGTAAATGGAAAAAAACGAGTTCGATGATGCGTATGTAAATTGGAGTTCAGTTCAATGATAAAAAATATATTTAACCCTATTAGAGCCTGGGGGGCTAATTGCTGTTCTAGTTTCCTCCTTAACTTTTACCCCAATGGGAGAGTTATATTCCTCTAAGGCATCCAATTTAGATTGCAGTTCTTTTATATATATATATGTGTGTGTGTGTGTGTGTATAATATATATATATATATATATATATATATATTCATACATAAATAGATATATATATATGTGTGTGTGTATGATAAGTAGGTTGTAGTTAATATAACTGTTGATCACACACACATATCCTTGATGTATGCCGTGCTTTACCATCTGCCTGAAATACCTTAACAAACAAAATGAACTAGTTTCCACTTTCCCAATGGTCTGAAAGATTTCTAGAAAATTCTCTGTCTTGTATTGAATTTTAGGGAGAATAACAGCATACTTGCCAGTTGGAGGTCCATTTGTGAGAATGGATAGCCATGTTTATCCGGATTACGTGGTTCCACCAAGCTATGATTCTCTACTTGGAAAGGTTTCTATCGTTTTTCTTATTTTTTCTTTACCTTTTCCTTCATGTTTATTATATTTGTGTGTATTTGTTGTATTATACATCTGTATCTGCATAAATTTGTGCGTGAATCCTTGAATGTTGTACTTTTACTTGTAGCCTTTAAGTTGTTATGTATACAACTGGTCCTGGTTTTCTGTATGCAAATCACATGTATTCAGAACAGTTCATGCCATTTCTGTTTACTTTTTTGTTTGTATTCTTTTAATGATATGATGTATGTGGTATATTCATATGCTTGATGGAATGTGTTTTTCAAAATTACCATTTAATCTTACCTAATTATTTATTATAATTATGTCAAACCTTTGCCAAGCTGTGCTCACGAAAAGTAGACAAGTTTGGATATTAGTCCCATAATCCCATTATTTGAAAGTGGAATCTAATTTCATGACAACCTAAAAGGAAAAATGGGACTCTAAAGTCTAAATTGTGAAATGGAGGTAGTGCCGCATATTGTTAGACTTGTCTATAGAATTATATATTGGTTGCTACCTAGATATTGACAAAGTTTTTAGTTGGATGTCTTGGATTGATGTAAGAACTTGAATCTTTTTAGGTATTGCATTGATGTATGCATGGATATAGTACTGTCTCCACCCCCAGAAAATGTTAATTTATCCATTTAGTTTTATTGTTTTCTGGTTAGAATGGAAACCTTAGATTTGAATAGCACTAATTACCAAGGCATATAATTTCAGCTGATTGTATGGGCTCCGACAAGAGAGAGGGCAATTGAACGCATGAAAAGAGCTCTTGGTGACACTATTATTACCGGTAAGTTCATCAAGTTAACAAATAAGATCTATGTCATTGACTAGTTCTTCTTTTGGTTTTTTGTTTCGCTAATTCTTGTTAGGAGGAAAGAAATACTCTCTTTGGGCGGAGCACGTGGATCAATAGATCTAACGTCTTTATATTTGTATATCATTCTGAAAGAAGGAAAAATTAAGAATAACCTTCTTCCCAAAATGCAACATAGTCAAGATATAGCATTTTATGGTTTGACGGGTTCCATTAGATTCCTCTAGGCTTTTATTGCTTGTGTTTCACTGATTGTTATTTATGCATGCCCCTCACTTGGTTATATCCTATTTCAACTGAAGTTAAGTTTAACTTCCATACACCTGGATTCCTCCAAGGGTAGAGAACTTCCGTTCATCTTACTTTAAATTTCTGCCAACCTCTTGCTTCTCATTACTTTTTGTTAAGTAAACTCAATCTTCTCATTTAGCGATAAAAGGCGTTGTGGGTTAAGTTGAACCTCAATCTTCTCATCAACATGTTACGTTCTTATTTCATCTCTGCTGTTTTTGTCACATGCCGGTATCAACCTTCTCTATTTGTTCATTTTTCTTGATCAAACACTGTACTAACCTAATCTTTCATTCTCTTTTGTTGAGTGGTGCTTCTGCACACTCACTAACACATTTAATCTTTCTCAGTTTGAACACAATTAACTATCTGATCAGCATCTTAAATTGTTCCATATCAATCCTCTTTTGGCAGCTACATATGTAGTAGTGGTCATATAACTAGTAACTTCTTTTTGCAGGCGTTCCAACAACAATCGAATACCATAAACTTATCCTTGAGGTCGAGGTAGGAAAATCTTCAACGTTGTTAATCTGTTCTTACTTGGAAAATCCATATCTGTTGGTTTGAAGTTCTCATATTTTGGCATTCCTTACATTTGTTCTTGTGCACAGGACTTCAAAAATGGAAAAGTTGATACTGCTTTTATTCCGAAGCATGAACATGAGTTGGCTGCGGTAAGGAATCCCTGCATTGAAATTCTGACTGAACCAGTGCTTTTAATATGCTAGTTTTTCCATAGGGTTTGATGAATGTGGTCATAAAGAGCATTATAAGGTCAAGTGAAGATTAACTTGGTTGAAAATTATCCTTTTTTATTTTGTTAGGGCATGAACCCCATTACTGATTCCTTATATCATAAAACCCCAGCAGAAGGGGTGGAAATGTTACCAGCATACCCCAAGTGATCTGCCCACTCTGCACGTAATCAGGGCATTTATAGAATACTGATTTGCCATTGATTCTCTCCTTGAGTTTTCTTTGGACAAGGAAAAACATCAACCGATCCTTATTTTGCCACTACCCTTTTGGGTGGGTTTGCACTGGAAACTCTTGGCTCCAAAGTGCTTGTATGAAGTTTTGAACACAAACAAACTATACCTGGTACCTACTAGAGGCACTTTATAATGATTCATGATGCCCACTACCACTTGAGCAATCCCTTGGGGTTTAGAACTAGTTTAACACCTTTAGATGCTTGATTGAAAAAAGACCTACCAAAATAACATGAAATGAGCATTCAAATGATACTAACCTAAGAATTTTATATAGTTAAAAGAAACAGTGTTGCGATAGGAGACCAACTTTTCACAATATATTGGAAGGAACCAGGATTTATTTTTGATGGGTGCGGCCCCAGAAGATAGCTAAAGAGCTTGCCAACACTGCAGCCTGAAGGGAAAAAGAGGACATTTTTGGGTAGGTTGAGCTGGGGGTTGGTGTTCTCTGCTTAATGTATTAATATTTGGTCCTTGATGGTGTTAGAATAAAATACTTAATTTTGTTTTTGCAGTTCATCGCATTTGGATTTGGATATTGCTTAATGTGGGCCAATATTGGTTTTAGAAATTATATTGTACAAGCAGCCTTTTTTGTTTCTTTAATTGTATGATTGAACCAACCATTTAATTTAGGTAATTCATATTGATGAACTGAAGTGAAATTTCTCAGTGATTTTATTTTTGTGAACTTTTCACACTGATAATTGTACCTACTTTTACTTTTAATCCACTTAAAAGCTTAGAGGAGAATATGACCATCAATTCGATTCGATTTGATTCGGTCATAACTGAGCTTATTATAAATTTTTAGATGTACAGTATATATGGTTTAAAACTTTAGATGAGAGTTTTACTAGAGTATTGTTTACTTTCATTAGGTTGATTTGTGAATGGGTTAGCCTTAAATTTTGCCACCTCTATAAATTTAACTTTATTTATTCTCCCTTGTAGTATTTTCCTACTTATATTTGCTAAGCGTGTGGGCCGGGGTGAGCGTTTAAATCAAGTCTATAATATAGCATCAATTCTGTTAACAACTTATATGGAATATGGATCATTTATTGAATAAAGGATTTTGGATAAGCATTTAAAATAATAAAAAGTACATAAAGGTGCTGAATATTAGTATAAAATAATAATACACTAAAAATTAACAATTGGGTTGGTCAATGTCTCTAATTAAAATAGATCAAGTATATTTTTACATGTATTTTTATATTATTTTTTCAAATATATAAAATATAATTATATAAAAATATCAAAATATATATATATATAAATAGTGATCGCATCATATTAATAAAATTTGAGTAAAACACAGTATCTAATTTGTGCAACAGCATAAAAATAGGTTGAAACTTTTTTTATGATTTCATACTGATCCAAAGCAGAAAAGGCACATACTTTAAACTTTTCTGTACAGACCGCCCCTTTTTTTTTTCTTTTTTTCTTTTTTTTCCAATTTCTGCAACTGCAGATTGTTATCTCATCATCATAATCCTGACATTTACTCGTGCTTTTGTAGTTTTCTATATCACCCCCACTAAATTGGGCACATAAAAGCAAACAAAATCGGTTATTCCTCTCTCCTCTGTACTCCCTCTCTCCCTCTATATATATATAATGATGATATATATATATATATATATATATTATAATATGTTTGATGTGTCATGTCAGATATTAAATGGGTTTATGCAGCAGATTCCAGTTTTCATTACCAACTTGATGGTGGGCCTGTTTTACAATAATCCATACTTAGTGTCAAATTGGGATTTGATTATCATAAAATTAATTTTATAGTAAGTTAGTTAATTGATTGAATTTAAAATCGATTTATCGTAAAGAGGAGAAAGATCTACGAATTCTATTTTTATTACCTGCTTGATCAATGGGGCCAAAATTAATTTTATCCATATCTTAGTGTCAAATTGTACTTGTTGGAAGTAGTTGGCTACTTGCTCTGTTTGGGACCGACCCATACCATCACCCCATTTTTCTCTCTCAGCACTTTGTTTTTGTGGGATGATGATCGACCCATACCATCACCCCATTTTTCTCTCTCAGCACTTTGTTTTTGTGGGATGATGATAGGCATTATATTTGGTCAAATCAACTTATTATGAATGACTTATAAGTTATTTTTAAATAAATTAGAAATTATTATTTATTAATAATAATTTATAAGTTAAAAATTAAATTATTGTCAAACACTTAAAATATAAAATAATTTATAAATGAGTATAACCAACTTATAAGTCATCGCGGAATACTCTCTTAGAAAGCGTAAGTTCGAATGGGTATTAATGATTTCATGTATACTGGTATAAACATCTTCACCGTCGGTGTTTAAATTTGACACCTTTTCCTGTCAAACTTTATTATATAACATTTGAAATAAGTTTGAGTGACCTCTGGTGTAATTACTGTGAAGAAAATAAAAATGAATTAGATGGAAGTATCAGTTATATAAACTATAAAAGGGATATTTTTAGGTCCTTAACAATAATATACAACAATTATAAAATAATTACAAAATAAAAAACACACAAAACATAATTACAAAAATAAAATAACACAATAATAAAGTTACCAAATATGTCCTATCTAACAATAACATTCCTAAAATCAAGCAACCGAACAACATACAAACTTTGATATCGGAAAAGGCCAAATCTTACATCGACGATTCTTTGTTATACTCACATCCGAGATCGCGTCAAAAATATCAAGGAGAAGACGAAATAGTATACAAAATCAACATCTACTTCAAGTTCAAGAACTATAAACAATCACAACAATTCGATCGCGACAAACATCTAAGATCTAAGATCTTGATACGACGATTGCTAAATCTTCGATACGACGATTGCCTTTCCACTCACCTCACGAGATCGCGACAAACATCTAAGATCGGAGAGAAGACGAAATAGTATACAAAATCATCATTTACTTCAAGAGCAAAGAATCAAAAACAATCACAAAGAATATCGATACAATTCGAACATCGAGGTATGTGTGTTTCAAGTTCAGATGCATATAGTTACCTGTGGTTACTACGGTGTTCATATGGTTACTGAGTCACACTTAAAATGGTTACTACGGTGTTCTATCATATTACTGTTTGGTTATTATATTACAACTGTTTTGTTACTATCATATTACTTTTGGTGACTTCCTACTGTTGTTTTGGTTACTGTATAACAATGTATTGTTCAATGTTGTCTTGGATACTATCAAATACTAGCTTGGTTAGTGTATGACAATATGTTAGTTACGACAAAATGATGTTTTGGTTACTTTGTAACATTATATTGCATATTATTTTCTTGGTTACTATATGATGATATGTTGTACTATTTGTCTAATGATATGTTGGTTACTTTGTAACATCATACTATATCTTGATTTATTAGTTACTATGTAATGCTTCATAGTTTACTATGTAACAATATCTTGGTATCGTCGCCTAATAATTATATGTATATAGTTTCCTATGTATGAACATTTATATGTATATGTTTCTTAACTAATAATGAGTTAGTTTATTGATTAACATTATATTAGTTCTTGAATAATACTTATTTAGATATTATATACAAATAAAATGGATACTTATTAATTACGATCTCAGTTCTTGAATTAATCTAATTATGCTTATAATTATATTTTTATATTAATAGTCACTTGTTAACCACATTGCTTACATTCTTACAACAATTAGCATTTAAATGCCCACAAACCCATTATATATTTGGTTGTTTTTTAATATAACAAGTAAATTGAAAATGTTTTTTATCCTATGGTTACTAAATAAACATATGTAGAGTTAAGTTATCGTCTACATTGAATTTTATTCTTTGTATAATGTTGATATTATTAATGTGCAATATTTGATTAATTTATATTGGTTTGTTTTATTATGATGGAAATTAATTGGCTACATTGGTTACCTTCATACAATCTGTTATAATTTAATTGCTAACAAAAAATATTAAAGCTGGTTGTTTCAATTGTAGAATGATAGTACAAATGTATTTCATTTTACGTTCTTGACATTATATAGTTTAGTTCTTGATTAACATTGATTTTGTTACTACGCAATGCATATTTTGTTTTCGAGACAATGGAGATGATTCTGTTTTGCTTTATTTCAACGGTCAAGACATGGGTGATAGTAATCAATTACACCAACTTTGAAGTTACTAGCATACTAGTTCCCTCAACTTGTTAAGGATTCGAGAAATGCAAAACATGATATGCATTCAGATTACGGATGAACCACAAACACAACAACATTGTCTATCAAATTTCACATCAAAACGACATTCCACCAATCAGTATATCGGATGAAGCAACATTGAGATTCTTTATTGAAGTTAGTAAAAATCGATGAACAAGAAAATTCCCACCGATTATAGATATTGGAAAAAGAAAGCGGTAAGACAAAGAATCTTACGTAACTCGACAAATATAGAAGAATGCATTGTTCACGTAACGCCAATCGAGATCAACACAAGGGAATTCAAGACTAGTTACAAAGAGCAACACAAGATTCCTAAATTGGAACGCAATATCTTTGATCGACTTGCAATGAAAATTATGGAACAACAACGAGACAGGGCAGAAACATGACAAATCATACACGGAAGAAGCGATATGATGATGTAATAATGATCCGAATGAACGTGACGTAAAATTACATCAAACCTACAAAGACAAAAAATTCTATCACAATCAATGAGTCGCATTCAATCAAGAAAATAGACAACACAAAGTTCAACGAGCGAAGTCATGAGACTTTGTCTTTGAGTGTAAGTAGATGATGAAAATTGCAAATGGAAGATGAGAGCATCAAGTATTCAAAAAACCAGTCTGTTCAAGGTGAGGGAATTCAATGACATTCACACGTGTTCAGTCAACGTATTGCTGGGAGACCACAGACAAGCAAATAGTGAGTTGGTCAGCGAATGCATAATGCATAAATTAACAAATTTGAAGAAAATATACACACCAACCAATATTGTCGAGGACATGATGACAGAATATAATGTGTCTATCTCTTACCAAAAAGCATGGAGATCGAAGGAGAAAGCGTTAGAAAAGGTAAGAGGAAATCCACACGATTACTCATTGATCCCATCATGGTTTACGTCTTTATAGAAAACAAATCCAGTAACAATTTAAAACACATTATTATTTTTCATGATTAGTTGATTACTCAATTCAACCGATTTGGTTGCTATAATGTGCATTGGTTACCTACCTCATATTTATAATTTTAAATGAGTTCTACCGATTTTTTATATTAATGTTTACTCAAAGAAATACATTGGTTCTTTGTAATGCTGTTGTTTATTCGCTTTAATGATATCTTCGTTATCAGATATCAATATGTTGTTTCTTTGCGATAATGTTGTCTTTATTCTTTGAAAACATTATACTATCTAATGTCGTCTTCGTTATTGTAAAGACAATATGTTGATTCTTTGTCTAATGCTATCTTGGTTACTTATATGTCGTAACTCTTGGTTCTTTGATAGAAATATCTTGTTCTTGTATAATGTTGTCTTAGTTCATGAAAAAACATTATACTATCTAATGTTGTATTAGTTATCAGAAGCAAATATGTTGGTTACTTTGTAACATTATCTTTGCCTAATGTTTTATTGATTCATTGACTAATGTTTGTATTAGATTCTCGTGTGTAAAGATATATTAATTCTTGATGTGTAACAATATATTGGTTCTTGATTAGTTCTTGTATATAACAATATATTTCTTCATTTTGATTCTTTTTAATGTTTGGATAATTGGTTCTCGACGAATGTTGACTTGGATACTGACATTAAATACATTGGTTACTATCTACTCTTGTCTTGTTTACTGTATAAAATTATATTGTCCAATGCTGTCTTGGTTACTGTATGACAATAATTTGGTTACTGTCTAATGCTGTCTTGGTTACTTTGTAGCATTATACTACTTATAATTCTATTGATAATGTTGATGTTTCATAACTTGAGTTAAAGTCACAGCTCTTGAGTTGAAAACAAATGTTCGTTTAAATATTTGTTCTTTCGCCATTGGAGCATCCATTCAAGCATGGCATCATTGCTTTCCAATTATTGTAATCGATGGCACATTCATACAATCAACTTACGGAGGGACAATACTGATAGCAAGCACACAAGATGCAAACCGAAACATTGTTCCGATTGCTTTTGCAGTGGTTGACAGCGAAAACGAATTATCTTGGAGATGGTTTTTCATGAATTTAAGAACTGCTTGTGGAGTAAGGGAAGACCAATGCATTGTTTCAAATAGACATGAAGCAATAATACAAGGACTGAATTATGTGTTTCCAGATGTCATGCATGCTTCCTGCACATACCATATACTGAAAAATATAAAAAAAGATTCAAAAAGAGAGGAGAAGAACTTAAACAAGCTTACAACGGGGCATGTAGAGCATACAACATTGAACAATTCAACAAACACATGGCTGAACTTGATGCCATTGATCCTCGAATAAGGACATATTTGGAGGAAGAGGTAAAGTTGGAAAAGTGCACCAGGCTCCATGGGACTGTAAGCAGATACTCAACAATGACTTCAAACACCAGCAATCTATTAACAACGCAATTAATATGATTAGGGATCTTCCGATTGCATCAATGATTGAATACTACGTTGCTGGTTCAAAGATGGTATTTCACAAACATACAAGCGACCTATCAACATTCACAACACTTTCCACAACAAATTTGAAGAAAGATTGCAATCTAATATCATTAAATCAAGGAAACTTAAGGTAACAAATACAAATTATAATTTATTGCATTAATTTTTATATTGTATTTATTCTTTGAATAATGCTTTCTTGATTCTTGCATAATATTACTAATTAATGTTGAATTGTTTCTTGACTAATCTTTGACTTAGCTACTCTGTTAAACTATAATATTTAACGACTAATCTTCGACTTGTTTCCTGATTAATGATAACTTGGTTGCTATGTAATATTATATTGGTTACTAACCAATACCTAATTGCTTATTGCAAAACATTATAATGGTTACTTGACACTTTGATTTGGTTACTGTGTATCATTGTACTGGTTACTTATTAATACTGCTTTCTTACTGCATAATATTACAAATTAATGTTGAATTGTTTACTGTCTAATGCTGATTTGGTTACTGTGCTACACTATAATATTTACTAACTAATAATAACTTGTGTACTGGCTAATGGTAACTTGGTTACTATGAAATATTATATTGGTTGTCAATTAATACTTAATTGCTTATTGCATATCATTACAATGGTTACCGACTACTGCTGAGTTGGTTACTATGTATCATTACATTGGTTACTAAGTGATACTTGTTTGGTTACTCTTAATAATTAAAATGATACAGCTGAGTTGGTTATTGATAGTATCATTATATTGGTTACTAACTGATGCTTATTTGGTTATTACGTATAATTATAATATTCTTTGCTAAGTTGGTTAATGCTTAGTTACTTGTTTTGTAATTATAACATTGAGTTGTTTGATTTAATATGTATTCTTTTTTGGATAATGAAAATGATTCCGGTTGTACTTTATT